>PVLC010006098.1:37317-71648 GCA_004027655.1 Graphiurus murinus | reverse complement strand
TCACATCAAAGTCAATCACTAAACTGACCAGGAGATAGGGGGAGGGTGGGTGGGAATTGGGGAAGGGTTAATGAGAAATATGTGCATGGATGTCTTTACCTGTACTAGTTTGTACCCAACAAAAAAGTGTAATTAACCCTGTTGTACCCAAGAAATGTATAAAATTCCATGCTAAAAAATTAAAAATAAATAAATAAATTAAAAAAAAATAAATACCCACTCAAGGCTGTGGTGTCAAGTACAGAACAGAAAGGCAAGGGAGACCAGTTAGGAAGATCTGTGATAATTTGGGAAAGAGAAGGAAAAAGTTTAAACCAGAGTAGTGGAGCAGAGAAGATAAAAAGTGGTTGGATTCTGGAAATAGTTTGACGTAGCATAGACTGGATTTGCTAATTGAGCAGATATAGCATGTAAGATCATCTAAGACAAGGAATCAAGGATGACTGAAAGGAATTTGATTTAAGCAACAAAAGCATAGAATTGCTATTCACTGAGGCAGGGAGACCTTTGGGGAGAACAAGTTTGGAGGGAAAAATCAACAACTCCTTCTTGGATATGTTACATTTAAGTTTGTGTATTAGATCTCTAAATGGAGACAGTTCAAGAATGGAGTCTAGACTGGAGATGAACCTGTTGGAATCATCAGGGCATAGATGGTATTTAAAGCCAGGAAACTGGGTAAGATTACTATCTTAGTCTGTTTTGTGCCATTATGACAGAATTCCAGAAACTGGATAATTTATAATCAATAGTAATTTATTAGGTCATGGTTTTGGAAGCTGAGAAATCAAAAATTAGTAGACCAGCATCTTACCCTCTTGTTATTTATTTTTTTTGTTTTCTTTTCCTGCACTTAAAAATTTAATTAGCTGGGCGTGGTGTCACATGCTTGTAATCCCAGTACCTGGGAGGCTGAGACTGGAGGATCTGAGTTTGCTGCCAGTCTCAGCTACTTAGTGAGACTCTCTGCAACTTAGTGAGACCCTGTTTCAAAATAAAGAATAAAACTTAGGACTAGGGGTGGGGTGTAGCTCAGAGGTAGAATGCCCCTGAGTTCAATCCCCAGTACCGCAAAAAAAAAAAAAAAAAAAAAAAATTTATTTGCTCTGTTGACTTTTCATAGAAACCCCAGTTTTTATTTTTTGAGGTTACTCTAAAAATTGTAAAATGCATCTTTAGCTTATTGCAATCTATTTTGAATTAGTTATCAAGCCATTTTAAAACAATGTGAGACACTTACAGAGTGCACTCCACTGAGCTTATGCACATCATCTGTGCTATGATTGTCATATATTTTTTCTCCCATGATGTTATAAATTACACAATACATTATTGACATTTTTGCCTTAATCAATTTTCCAGGAGGATGTTAAACATAGTCTTATAATTATCCACATAGTAACCATTTTTGCAAATATGGATTTTCATCTAGGATCATTTTTTTCCAGCTTGCCGAACTTTCTGGTTTGAAGGGAGGTCTGTTGATGATGAATTATTTCAGTTGGTTTGTCAGAAAGACATCTTGAGTTCACCCTAGTTTCTGTGGGATGTGGATTGTAGATTGGTTGGTTTTGCTCAGCACTTTGAAAGTGCGAGTCCACCTTCCATCGTTTCTGACGAGAAGTTTCTGTTACTCTCCTATTACTGTCGATTCTCTCAATATATGTCTTTCTCCCTCTGGCTGATTCTAAGATTTTATATTGCTATTTTACTTTTAGTAGCTTAATTCTAACGTCCTTGGTATGGTGTTCTCTACATTTATTCTGATTGATATTTGCTAAGCATTGTGAATCACTGAGTCGATGATTTTCACAAATTATTTTTTTGTCCATAATCTTTTCATATTTTTTCTTTGTTTCTAATTATTTTATCTCCTTGTTCTTCATGCTCTGAAATTCACTTGGTAACTGAACTTGTCTACAAGTTCACTGATCCATTTTTTTTTTTTTTTACTATGTCTAGTTTATTTTTAAGCCCATTCAATGAATTCTTATTGTTACTGAGGATTGAACCCAGGGGCATTCTACCTCTAAGCTACACCCCCAGACCTTTTTATTTTTTATTTTGAAACAAGGTCTCCCTAAGTTGCTGAGGCTGCCGTTGAACCTGTGATCCTCCTGTCTCAGCCTCCCAAGTACTGGGATTACAGGCATGTGCCACTACTCCTGGCTCACCTCTGCTTTTAAATATCCCTTCCTTCCTTCCTTTCTTCCTTCCTTCCTTCCTTCCTTCCTTCCTTCCTTCCTTCCTTCCTTCCTTCCTTCCTTCCTTCCTCCCTTCCTCCCTTCCTCCCTTCCTCCCTTCCTCCCTTCCTCCCTTCTTCCCTTCCTTCTCTACTGGGGATTGGACCCAGAGGCATTCTACCTCTGAACTACACTCCCTGCCCTATTTTTTAAAATTTATTTTGAAACAGGGTCTCACTAAATTGCTGAGGGTCTCACTAAGTTGTTGAGGTTGGCCTCAAATGTGTGATCTTCTTGTTTCAGTCTCCCAAGTACTGGGATTACAGGCATGCACTGCCTTGCCTGACTGCTTTTAAATATCTTATCGGTGAGTTCAGTTCCACTCTTGGGCAGTGATTTGTGGCTCTGACACGAGAAATTAAGATATTTCTCTCTGCTTTGGAGTCATCCTCAACTCTACTTACTCATGGAGAGTTGGGAAGAATTGTTGATCAGGAAGATTAGTATTGCATTTGGGGCCCTTCTAGATTTTATATCACATCTCCAAGTCCATACGATCATATATTTTTTTTCTTCTTGTCCCACAAAGAACTGCTTATGGGAGAGAAGCTCCTCTTCTTGTTGATATCCACAGATAAGATCCCAGATAAGAAAACAGTTACCAGAGGTTGCTCACCTGCGAAGGAAGCTCTCCCCTTTGTGCCCACGGTGATTTGATGGCTTTAAACTAAGTGTCCTTTTTAGTTTACCTTCTGTTTTCTTCTTTCTTCTGTTTTGTTTTGTATTGGGGATTGAACCCAGGGTTGCTCTACCACTGAGCTACATTCTTAGCCTTTAAAACTTTTTAGAATTTTGAGACAGATTCTCTTTAAGTTGCCAAGGCTGGCTTCGAACTTGTCATCCTCCTGCGTTCAGGTAACTGGGATTAGGGGTGCATGCTACCACACTCGGCTAGAGCAATATATTAAATATATAACAATATAATATATATTTTTCTACACCCTAGATATGAAATTGTAGAATTGAATTTGATACATTTAATAATAAAAGAGGTTGATAAAAGTCCTTCATTAAAGGTTCTTTGACAATATTTATGCTCAGGATAATATTCAAAATGTTTAATGACCAATGAAGTAGTGAACCCATTAAAACAGACAATGGGCAACAGGACCTCTAGTAACAGGATAGCACATTTATAAAAAGTATAATTATAAGACCAGGAGTATAAAGATAGGTGGATTACAAAAATCTCATGAACTAGGGAACGAGACAAACATAAACCTGGCATTCAAATGAAAAGTTTAACCAGAGCAACTCTTATTCTGAATGGTGTTAGTGATTCAAGTTCAAAGTAAAATTTTTTTGTACCTATTATTTGTCTAGCATTTAGAAATGTCTTACCATGAACCGGATTCCCTATATCTGTTTTCTTCTGGCTAGTTATATTTTAAACCAGTTTACGGAACCTTCTTGTTTCACCTGCTGAAGTTGTGCTCTGGAAATTCTGCAAGCTGACCCCTCATAAACTGAGGGCCAGGTGGGAAACAGGGGCGTGGCTTCCTTCGTAGCTCCGCCCCCCCGTGGTGGGGCGGGGGCTGTGAGCCGGTGCTGAAGGCAGCCCAGCGATGCAAATCAGTCTCTTACCTCAGTAAGCTTCACCTGTGGTGAACAAGGCTGGTCTTTCAGTAGCGCATGGCTGTGCTGTGGTTTCATCGTTCTGATAGATCGTGATCTAAACTGTCCATTTCTAATCTAAGGAAAGACAGAACAGGTGAGGAGGAAATGACGGCAAAGCATTTCATTTCTTTTGGGAAGAATGAAGGGTATAAAATCCAGTAAATAAGTGAGTAAATAAAACTACTGTATTTCTTGCTAATCTGTATTCCTTGCTAATCTGGCTGTATCAAGAATCCCTGTAGCCTGTTAGATTTTTAATAGACTTACCTTAAGTTTCTAAATATTCATCAGGAGAGTGTGGTGCCTTTTAAAGACCGTGTGACATTCACAAGAGTGTATATTGCCAGACACTGCTTAGATGCAGACCTTGCACACGTCTTTACTTTCTCACACCTAAGAGAGAAGCCATGCCTTGAAAAAAATATGCTGTATCTTAAAACAACAACAAAAACAAAAACAAACCCAGAAAACAAGAGCAACAACTGCCGAGTGCCATTATTAATTGTACACTTAGGAAATGCCACACTCTGCCCTAAACATATCGAGTGGCTCTAGAAAGTGCTCCATGGAAATCATATGCCCTTTGGACACAGAGGACAGGAAAAAGATTTTGTACTCTTGGCAAGTAGTGGAAGTTAGTAGCCCCAAATTATTCTTTTCAGATTGAAACAGTACCTTTTGTGGAAATGTGTAAGCATTTAGAAAAAAGGAGCTGTTGAAGTCAGGTGTGGTGGTATACACCTGTAATCCCAGCACTTGGGAGACTGAGACAGGAGGATCACAGGTTCAAGGCCAGCAGCACAGGGTAACTTACCAAGATCCTGTTTCCAAATAAAAAAAATAAAACAGGAATGATGGTGTAGTTCAGACATAGAACTCCCCACTAGGCAGGGTTCAGTTTTCACTTCCAAAAAAAAAGGGGGGGGGGACTGTTGGAAGTCCAACTCCATAGATACGTAGATTTTAATTCCCCAAAAGGAGATGAAAGAAAAAAAATTGAAGTCATAGATCCTGGTGTGTGTGTGTGTGTGTGTGTGTGTGTGTGTGTGTGTGTGTGTTTGTGTATGTATGTGTGTCACAAATCATAAAACCATCCCTAAATTCCAAGTAATTTTTAAAGAATTTCTTTAAAAAATACACTTTTATTGGTGCATTGTAATCATACAGCATATTGAGGTTTAAAGTGACATAAACCTACATGTACCTAGTACCGAGTACATTTGCCTCTGAATCCTGCTCTTCCCCATTCATAATGATGAGATAGTCATTGGTGCGTCATGAGTATACATAGGATTGTTTGAATGGGTTCCTTCATCAACTTTCCTTCCTCCTTACCCTGCCTCCCTCCCCAGGCCCCCTTCCGCTACTCTACCGTTCTCTCTCATTATTTGGTTTTCCAATTTATTTTTAGCTTCCACATATCAGAAAAAACATATGACCCTTCACTTTATGTCACTGGCTAATCTCACCTAACATATTTTCTAGTTCTATTTTCCTACAGAAGACATAATTTTGTTCTTCTTGATGGCTGAGTGAAATTCTATTGTGTGTATATATGCCACAGGTTCATAACCGGTTCATCTGTTGATGAACACCTAGGCTGGTTCCATTGTTTGGCTATTGTGAATTGTGCTACTATAAACATGGATACACATACATCACTATAATGTTCCGACTTCAATCCTTTTGGAAGGATACACAGAAGTAGTATAGCTGGATTACGTGAAGGTTCCGTACCCAGTTTTCTGGAACCTCAAAACTGATTTTCATGGTGGCTGTACTAATTTGCAATCCCACTCACAGTATACAAGGGTTCCTATTTCCCTTTGTCAAATATCCACTAGTTATAAGTGAGGATTTGTTTCTGTGTCTTCTATTCTATTTCGTTGACCTATGTGTTTATCTTTGTGCCAGTACTATGCTGCCGAGAGCCAGCCCTCAGAGGCAGTGGGGTCGAGGTCCCTTGATAGGTGTGAGGTCTCGAGAATATGCTCACACCCAATGCAGTGTTGAAGTTCATCTGTTTATTTTATGTTAGTAGTTGTTTTTTATACTATCTTTTACAATGAGGCATATAGAACAGGACTTTTTACAGAATTGTTTTTTCCTAAGGTCAAATGGGTACATCTTTAACTAGAAAAGCCATTTCCCTTGGTATTTGATGGGATTAAGGTTACAGAATACAATACATATATAAAAATTCTTTTAGTTCAAAACAGTGTTAAAGGTTAATGACAAAGAGTTTCTATCCATTAGTTTAAATCTTCACTACTTGTTTAGTTCCTGTAAGCAGTGTTCTTATCCTTTTCTCAGGCAGCTAAAGTTAGTTAATGTGTGGTGGAGAAGTTTCAGAGAGAGGGGGAACTATCTGTCTTAAAGCTTTCTTCACTCATAGATAAAATAGTAGACCTAAGTTTCTTTGGTTTATTTATTTTGTTTCTAACCTGTGTGCTGATAGGGAACATAAGGCTGTTTAGTAACTAAGCTTGCAAAGTCCATTTCCTGATGTTTGTAAAAGGTTAATGAGTATCTTATAGATTGTCCTGAGGTACCGCTTTTTCAGCTAATATTGAGGAATCATAATCCATCCAGCCATCTTGTGTTTCTAAGAAATTTTCCTTTATAGTTAATGTGAAAGCAAAACCCAAAGCACCCCAAATTTCCAGAATATAACATAAAGCCAAGTGGGATATGCCACGCATTCCTTCTTTTGGAATCTTCTGCCTTGCAGGACTCCAGCGGACTGAGCCTTGCTCAAGATCCAGCTATTAAGGTGTCGTGGCACTATGCTTTCTTTTATTATTATAGCTCTGTAGTATAATTTGAAATAAAGTATTGTGATGTCTCCAGTGTGGTTCTTATTGCTGATAATTGGGGTGGCTATTCTGGGCCTTTTGTTTTTCCAAATGAATTCAAGGGCCATTTTTCTAGTTCTGTAAAGAATAACATTAGTATTTTAATAAGGATTGCATTAAATCTGTATATGGATTTTGGTAATACAGTCATTTTGATAATATTTATTCTTCTTATCCAAGAACCTGGGAGGTCTGTCTTTTAAGATCTTCAATTTCTTTCTTTACTGTACTATCATTTTCATTGTAGAGGTCTTTTACCTCCTTGGTTAGATTTATTCCTATTTTTTTGAGGCTATTGTGAACAGAATTGTTTTTCAGCTTTCTTTTTCAGTGGACTCATTGGTATATAGAAAAGCTGATGAATTTTTTTAGGTTTATTTTATATCAATATCATAAAGGCAATATATGATAAACCCAAAGCCAACATCTTACTGAGTGGGGAAAAAGTGAAAAAAAAATCCCTCTAAAATCAGGAACAAGACAAGGATGCCCACTATTACCACTCCTTTGTAATGCAGTATTTGAAACTCTGGCCAGAGCAATAAGGCAGGAGAAGGAAATCAAAAGAATACAAATAGAAAAAGAAAAACTGCATTATGTTTGCAGATGAGCTGATCCTATACTTAAAAGACCCCCAAAACTCAACCAAAAGACGCTGAGCTAATAAACTCAGCAGAGTATCTGAATACAAAATCAACTCAATTTCTAAAAAATTCTAAGGAATTTTCTGGCATAATTCTTAAATTATTCATTTATTATTTTACTGTTTCCCTTTGTCTTTTCCCTGGACTTGATTCCCAGTGTTCTTTCAGATTATCTGCTGATGTGCTAGAGAAAGACAGGGTAATTGTTGATGGCGGCAGACTTAGAAATTTAAATATGTACCTAGGAAAAATTTCTCCTCTGCAAGAGGGAGGGAATGGAAACTATTTTAGATCCCAGTAAATGGACAAAGGCAGTCTTTCCTGGAGAGAAAGGCTCATGTGAGTCACTCTGAGCTGCTATCTCCTATTTTCCCATGCAGACTCGCTGTCCACCTTTCTCCACTCTGCTCTCTGCTGAGGGTAGCCAAGCTGCATGTACTACATCGTGTGCTTCCATGCCCCCTTTTCTTCATATGGGTTTGGCCAGTAGGAAATCCTGGTAAAAGCCAGAGGGAGGGAGGAAGGAGAGGAAGGAGAGTGCTGACTACCTGTGTGTGCCTCCCCAGCCCCACAGTGGAGTTGACGCAGTGCCTTAAGGGAAATCTCTGCTCCTTTCAAAGGATCTTTCTCCACTCAATGTTCTGTCCCCAGATTCCAGGAACCCCTGCCTCTCCTCATTCCTTCTCAGATGGTAGCAGTCAGGCTACTACCAGCTCTAGGTGACACTTGTACTTTGGTTCCCCCAAAGCAATGCCGTTATCATTAATCTCCTGTAGATAAACTCGTTTCAGGTTACCCTGTCGTGAGTGTGCTGTCATCTGTTGAGCTCCCGACTGCTAACAACTGTATTAATCTACAAGAAAGCAAAGTTATTAAGGAACTGTATATTAAGCACACAATGCTGTGAGACTTACATTGGACCATTATAGCATTATATTGGACCAAATGTACCATTACATTTGCACTTAACCTCTCAAAAAGGAAAATAAAATTATTGTTTCCTATTACCTAGAAGAACATTAAATTAAGACTGTTAGCATTTGAAGGACCATTTGACTATCATGTTTTTATGAATGTGTTCTGAAGGAAAATAAACTTTTATGTGTGCAACCAATAGCTTGGTGCTTCAAAACCATTTTTTACTTTTTCTTCATGGAGGAGATGTACTTTCAAATCTTCCTTGATTCCTGTGAAGAGACAGCTTTAAAAAAAAGAACATATTTATTTCATGAAATACAGTTATGGTTTATTATTTTACATAAGTATTTTATTATAGAAAATTATATTACAGAAAATTTCTTTCATTTATTACATATGTATATGTAAAATAAATAAAGAAATAAATTAATCAAATAGTACATAGACCTATTTCTGAGCTTCAACAACTACTAATTATGTGTCATTTTTCTTCATTTATACATCAACTGATTCCCCTCCACCTCTTTTTATTTTCAGGTCTTTTTTTCCATGAGGTAATCTTTTTTTTTTTTTTGCGGTACTGGGGATTGAACTCAGGGGCATTCTACCTCTGAGCTACACCCCCAGCTCTATTTTTTATTCTTTATTTTGAAACAGGGTCTCACTAAGTTGCGGAGTGCCTCACTAGGTAGCTGAGGCTGGCCATGAACCTGCGATCCTCCAGTCTCAGCCTCCCAAACGCTGGGATTACAAGTGTGCGCCACCACACCTGGCTTCATGAGGTAATCTTTAAGTACTTTGAAAAGCACAAATCTTTTTTAAAAAGATTTTTATTGGCTCCTTATAATTATAAATAATAGTAAAAGTCATTGTAACATATTTATACATGCAATAATTTGGCTAATTTCATTTCCCAGTCCCTCCCATTTCCCTTCCCTCCTCCCGCCCTCGGGTACTCTTCTTGTGCTACGCTGGCCTCCCTTCTGTGTTCACAAAATCCACCCCTACACGCATTTTTTTTTCTTTTTTCTCTCTAACCTATACATGAGAGGAGATATACAACTCTTGATTTTCTAGTCTGACTTACTTTGCTTAACATAATGTTCTCTAGTTCCATCCATTTTCCTGCAAATGACAGAATTTTGTTTTTATGGCAGAATAAAACTCCATTGCGTATATTTTTCTATTCACTTGTTGATAGATACCTAGGTTGAGTCTGTAATTTAGTTATTGTATACTGCACTGCTATAAACATGGGTAAGCAGGTATCTCTATAGTATGCTGACTTTAATTGAAGTGTGTGTGTGTGTGTGTGTGTGTGTGTGTGTGTGTGTGTGTGTGTTTTGCTGGAGATTGAACCCAGGGGCATTCTACCTCTGAGCTACACTCATAGTCCCCCTCCCCCCTTTTAGACTTTGAAACAGTCTTGCTTAGTTGCTGAGGCTGGCTTTGAACCTGTGATCCTCCTGTCTCAGCCTCCCAAGTACTGGGATTACAGGTGTGTGCCACATTCCTGGCTAAAAAGCACAAATCTTAATGGTATAGTTTACAAACAAATACATTCACATAACCTTCATCTATTTTAATAATAGAATACTTCCATTTTCTGAGTACAATTATGACTTAAATGGAAACACAATAACTTTGCATGGTGTTTTAGAAAGATATTTTTTCTTGTTTACTTTTCATTTTTATTTTTAATACATTTGATGATACATTATACTTCTACATCATAGTGAGATTCAAAGTGATACAAACATATGTGCATATATTGAAGACATTTTGACTGAGTTTTCTTAACCTTGGAAATGTTAGATTATAGAAACTTAAACTTTATTTTGGAAAGAGATGATAGTGAAAACAGAATCTCTTTTTTATTCTTTAAGTTGACTTGGGTTGGTTCAGAGCAAGAAAAGGATGAAGTGGCTTCCCCCTCCCCACCCCATATTTTTTTCTAGATGTATAAGAGTCATCTCAAATCAATCTGCCAATTTTATTCAAGGGGTACTTGTTGAATATCTACCATATTCCAGAGCATGCGCCAGGTGATACAGACAGGAGTGTATATAACTGTATGTTATAGGACCTCTTGCACATTTTAGGTTAGCAACGAAGACATATAGTTCGAGGAGATGAAAATGCAGTTATCCTGATTTGATATTGTTCCCCTCTCCCCCCGCTTTGGTACTGGAGATTGAACCCAGGGGCATTCTGCCTCTGAGCTACATTCTCAGCCCTATTTTATCTTTTATTTTGAAACAGGGTCTCACTAAGTTGCTCAGGTCTTGCTAAGTTGCTAAGGCTGGCTGCAAGCTTGTGATTCTCCTGTCTCAGCCTTCCAAATACTGGAATTACAGTTATGCACCACCACACTGAGCCCTGATTTGATCCTTACCCATTGTATATATGTACTGAATTATAATACTATACCCATAATTACAGATATTATATATCATTAAAAAACACACAAACCCCTCAAATATGGCATTTCCAGTGATGAGATAATCACTTGAGAGTCGTTTTTGATTTTATTACCGTTTCCCTAGTTTCTCCCTAAGTTGTCCCTACCTGTTGTTGTTTCTGCATCCTTGGGGCTCTGCCCTAGTGGGAGTTCCCACGGGTTTCTCCTGGTGCCCTGCACCTGTCCCTGCTTCCAGTTTTCCCCTTCAAGTCCATTTTTGGCATTGTCACCAGAGAGTTTTAGCTACAAAACAAACTGATCATTTTGTACCCTGCAAAAAAGTATTCAATGACTTTCGAGACCACGAAAGATAAGTCCTGCTCCTTAGCGTGGTGTATGAGGGTCTTGGTGACCTGGACAATGCTATGCTTTTACTTGTGCTTGTCTTCTTTAAATGAAAGCAGTAAGTATTGAATAGATCAGTTTAAACCACTTAAAAAAAGGTTTCATCTACCAGAGATGAATATAGAAAATCTTTTATTATTCACACATACAGTGAATGATTCTGTGCTACTTCAGCTTTTTTTCTTTTTCTTTTCCCAATAAGTAACTTAATTCATTTGTTCAGGATTGATTTAATAAGGCATCTTTTGAGCTCCAAAGGGTTATAGAAAAGCCACCCCTTGAGATGGAAGTTTACAGTTTCTCTGAGATGTCATTAAGTCAGGCATTAATGCATAGTAGTTTTAATTACAGTAATTTCAATGCCCTTGTTGTAGAAACTCATAGAAGGAAGTCCCTCATGGACCAGGAGGTTGAGCAGGATTGGATTTGCAAGGGAGTTCTGCCCCGAGAGTAGCTATGCTTTGGGGGAATTGGCTATGCCATTCTTGGAAACAGGACTCTGAAAACAGAACTTTAGCACCCTGACTCGGTAGTGTGCAGACCTCTCCCTTTGGAGGTCTGCAGAGAAGAGTGGCGGATGAAACTATCTTGCCTCTACTGAACAGTGCTGCGATGGAGCTGGGGTCAGTGTTCCCTCTCTCCTTGTGGTTTTCACCATGGCTATCTTCTCTGAGAAGCAGCATCCTGGCCCTCTGTGGAGGCTGCGGGAGAAGAGGAGGCACGTTTGTGCAGTGGGCAGCCGGACGCCCGAGTCAGAGGTTAAGGCGACATTTTAAACACCAGAGAAAAGAACCGTGTCTGCACTGTGGTCTGACACTTGAAAATGTTGTAAATGAAAGTCTGGAATGATGCTATGAGACTTCGGCTAAAAGGATATGCAGCATCTGTGATAATGTCTTTCCCCTGGTCCCTTCCCTGCAATTGTGATGCGTTCTAAGAGATGCATCAGCTCACATAAAGTTTTGTGTTGTTGCATATAAATCCATATGCAAATGTGTTTATTATATAAAAGCCTATCTCTGAATCCTTTGTGTAATTAACATCCTAGAGTTTGATCAAAATGTTCTTTTTTAATAACTGCGTGCTTTATTGGTACCTATTCACCAAAATCTGTCTTTAACAGTGGGATATAAAAGGTATGCTTCTGGCTCTTGAGAGAGGAACCTACTTGGAAATAGTAAAAGCTCAATTTCTCTCAGTCTTAATTTCTGGTCTGAAAGGGAAGGTAGCTTAGTACAATTTCTTGGTGATTTCAAGTTCTTAGAGTGGGCCAATGATTGCCATCAATGAAATAAAATTAGAATTTCATAAGAAACACAGCATAGAGAAATCGACTTTTCTAAACTGTCTCTTTAGGCTTACTTCATAAGCCATTTAAAAGTATCACCAATCACTGAGCACGGTGCTACACCCTGTAATCCCAGTACCTGGGAGGCTGAAACAGGAGGATCACTGATATGAGGCCAGCCTCAGTAACTTAATGAGGTCCCTCAGTAACTTAGTGAGCCCCTGACTCAAAATTTAAAAATAAATAAAGTGTTACTAATTTTTGGTGAGAGGAATAAATGGAACCAGACTGCTTTTGTACCTTCCCTTCCTTCTAGACTCTATAACTCATTCCTAATTTCTAACTTTTTCCCAGTGATATTATAAATGTTCTATCTTTGACTAAAGATATGATTAAGCATACCTTTCACTAATCATATATTTAGTGAAGAAGAAAGCTGTGAATTTAACTATTATATACACACACATATATCCACACAAACACACACTTGAACACACTTAAATTTATTTATTTATTGGTACTGGGGATTGAGCCCAGGGACATTCTAATACTGAGCTATACCCCAGCCCTATTTTTTTTTTTTTTTTTGGTGGTACTGGGGATGGAACTCAGAGGCATTCTACCTCCGAGCTATACCCCCAGCCCTATTTTTTATTATTTATTTTGAAACCAAGTCTCACTAAGTTGCGGAGGGCCTCACTAGGTAGCTGAGGCTGGTCTCGAACCCGGATCCTCCAGTCTCAGCCTCCCGAATGCTGGGATTACAAGCGTGCACCACCACGCCTGGCTCCCAGCCCTATTTTATTTTTTATTTTTAAACAGGTTCTCACTAAGTTGCTGAGGGCCTTACTAAATTGCCAAGGCTGGCCTTGAACCCGCAATTCTCCTGTCTCATTAAATTTGTGTTTTAAAGGTAAACTGCTTCAATAATAACAGCTAATACTTGCTAAATACTTTGTGTCAGGTACCATGGTAAGTATTTTATATTCATTCTTCAAAACAACCTTATAAAGTAAAGACACCCTTACTACTCATTTTACAGTCCATGGAACCAAGGCACAGAGAGTTTAGTTACTATTCTTACGATAGTAAATGGTATTCTGAAGTTTGAACCCAGATAATCTGACTTCAGAATCAATGCTTCAGAGTCACACTGTATTGTTCCTTCATAGATAATTGAAACTGATGTGCCAATAGTAGAATGAGCAGGTTATTAGAAGGTCATAGAAAATCTTAAATTCACAGAAAATGCTTAAAGTTTTCACCTTGCAGTCCATTATGACTTCACTTTGTGTCTTTATTTTTTACCCTTATAGTTTTTTAAATTTATTTTTTTATTGCTGCAGTGAAATACCTCATGAAGTTCCTAGTGATAGAGGCATACATGCACACAGCACTTGGCGAACCACCCCTCCCCTTGCCCCCCGCTCCCACCCCACTTCCTTGAGATTGGCATTGATAAACCTGTGTATGAACATCATGTCCATTGAAGTGTTTCCCTCACCAAGCCTCCCTCTGTCCTCTCACCTTCCACCTCCTTCCTGTGAGTCCCCTCCATCACTCCACTAGGGGTTCTCCTCCTTTGTCTGGAGTCCCTCCTGTGTCTCAATTTCTTCCTAGCTTCCACATATGAGGGAGGAACATCTGACCTTTCATTTTTGTGACTAATTTCACTTTGTATCTTCCTTTTACCTTTGAAATGAGAGCTTACGACATATGTGCGTGCGTGCGTGCGTGTGTGTGTGTGTGTAATTTTAAAGAACTTCAAGAGGAGAGAATAAAATGTTAATGCTTCTTCAGAGTGCTGGGGTTGTCGGTGGTTAGTTAGGTCTCCATTGCTACAAGAAATCGCAAATGATGGTAGGCAATGGCGAGAAGAGTGGGGCAGACATCACATTGGAGGGATGACTGACTTACATGGTAGGATGCTTTGACCATGACTTTGGTCCATTATTTGCTCTCTTGTCACATCATGACATGCAAAGGCTCCAGCCAATTTCACAATTGCCAGGGCAAGATGGTGTTAGAGTAAATAATTTGCTGATGTTGGTATTTGACAGAAATTGTTCCAGAAGCTGCTTGCAGGGTGAATTGCAACTGGAGATACAAGGCACTGGTCTAGCTAAGAGGTTATTATGTCCAAATGGGACATAGACTAGAATTAGATATAAAGTAAGGTCAACCTTCAAGAGGTGCTGCAAGGATATGTAACATTGGTACAGTGATAAAATTCAAGATGCTAGTTTGTACTAGAAGAATGAAGGGATTCCAGAATTTAATTTGTGGATTGAAATATTGCACCTATCACCAGCATATTCACAGAGAGGCGTTCAACAGGCATCTGGACAGAGAGAAGGCTGACTGGAGAACTATTGTCAGCAGCATGAATGAAGCATTGTTTTGTTGCTTCCCCTCTTGCTCCTCTCCTGTTCATTTGTTCCCTAAAAGAATCAATCAGAAGATACTTCTTCCTACTTAAAATTCTTTAATACGTTGATTTTAAGTGGGAGAGAAATGGGTATGTAGATGACATTTTTTGAAATGAGAAAAAAAAAAAAACAACGCAAGAAGACGTATTTTGAGTTTTTGCAGTGAAAGTGAGGGTTCTATTATGCAGTGATCAAGAGACAGGAATTCTGCAATTCTAGAGCATTTAAATGTTGAGATCCATCTGATCTCATTGTGAATAGCATTTGTCCTTTATTGTATGGGCAGGATATTGTTTCATAAAAAGAGAATATATGTGTAGAGGCAGGTATCTATGGATTTCATCATAGGATAAGATGGGGGCTTTGCAAAATATTTCTTATAAAATTTTATTATTTCTATGTATCACTGAAGAAAAATAAGGAAGAAATAATATGCATCAGTTCAAAAGAATATATTGAGATTCTAAATGTAGATGAGTCTAAATTTAAACTCAATTATCCTTAAGCCTTGAGTTCATCTCATTATCACTAACAAGAGTGAATAGAGCGACGTGTCATCTGAAGTCAATTTAAGAACCCTAGAGCTGTCATCCCGGGTTGGGCCTAGGCCCTACAACCTGGAGCAGTGTCTCAGAAAGTGACACACACTTAGCCAGGTTGAGACAGGCTAAGTGATAACTCTGACATCCACCTGGGACATTAGGGTTGTACCATTCCTGGTTTCCTCTTGTGAGCTTTGGTAAATATGCCATTCATAAATTTATTCTGAGATGTTTCCAAAGCTATATTTTTGTTCTGTACCAAATTTTGAATGAGTGAATTCTTTATACTTATACATACATCGTGTAATGAGCTAATCAGGGTAATTAGCATATCCATTGCCTCATATATTTTCTTTGTGGCAAGAGCCTTCAAGAACTTCTCCTCTAGCTATTTTGAAATATATAATATGGCTGGGCATGGTGGCACATGCCTGTAATCCCAGTACATATGTATGTACAGTATGTATATATAGGAAACTTTATTTTTTTTGCAGTGCTAGGGATCAAACCCAGGCCCTGTACATGCTGGGCAAATTGCTCTGCCACTGAGTTTTAGCTCCAGCCCTATTGTTGTTAACTGTATCCATCTTACCATGCAATAGCACAGCAGAACAGAGTCTTGTCTAACTGTCAGCTTTTCTTATTGGCCAACTTCTCTGCAGCTTCCTTCCATCCTCCCCTCCACAGTCTCTGTAACCACAGTTCTGCTCCGGCTTCCCGAGCTTCCTAACCCATTCCTAGTGTAGACTGTGAGTGGCGGGACCGTGAGCTGTCTGTCTTGTGATTCTACCATCAATATCAGGGCAGCCAACGAGGACAAGCGACTCACCGGGCGACCGTGGGTTGTGGATTTCACAGTGTTTGTTGGCATTGCTGCTGTCTGATCCCAGGACTGTCACTTGGCTTTCCGCACTGCCTCATGTGTGCTGGATGGGGACAGTGTGAGAAGGAGCCCTGGGTTCTAATGTGTGAACTGAATTATTAAATATTTAGCTTTCTGGCTAAAACCATCTCTTATGTATAAATGTACAAAGAAAGGAAAAATCCAAACCTTCTCCTTCCAAAAAGAAGAAGAAAAAATAAAATCCATGGAGGTAATGGCTGTGCACTGTCACTGCCCCAGGTGCAGACATCAGCTCGTTAGGCTAGTCACACAGCCGGCCCAATTTAGCGCTCAGCACCCCTTTTTATCTCTGCTCTGCTGGAACTCCCAGCATGGATAGGAGCTTCTGAAAACTGGTTTTAATACCTTGCTAAGATAATATTCCCAGGAGCTCAAGTCTTCAAATAAGTTCTTCACTTCCATTATTTCCCTTTGTATTTCCTTTGGTTTCAATTGGACTTTTGTTATTTGTTTTATTTATTTGGTACTGGGGATTGAACCTAGGGGCATTTTGTCATTGAGCTACATCACCAGCCCTCTTTTATTTTATTTTGAAACAGGGTCTCCCTAAGTTGCTGAGACTGGCCTCAAACCTGCAATCCTCCTGTCTTAGCCTCTCAAGTACTAGGATTACAGGCATGTGTCACCAAGCTCGGCTTGGGCTTTTGTTAAAGCATGACAGAGATCAGATTTTTCTCCCTAAATCTGGGGTACACAAAAGCACTGTGCCCTTCCTAGTACATAAGAATCAGAAACGGTGGAAGAAATGTTAGTTTCATGATTCTGATAATTTAAGAAAACATTCTTATGCACTGAATGAATAATGATGTGTAATGACGAATGCATTGATAAGGGCAATGTTTCCCAGCAGAGATTTTCACATTTTATTTTATTTTTTGCAGTACTGGGGATTGAACTCAGGGGCATTCTACCTCCAAGCTGCACCCCCAGCCCTAGTTTTTATTCTTTATTTTGAAACAGGGTCTCACTAAGTTGCGGAGTGCCTCACTAGGTAGCTGAGACTGGCCGCGAACCCGGATCCTCCGGTCTCAGCCTCCCGAATGCTGGGATTACAAGCATGCGCCACCACGCCCGGCTACATTTTATTTTATCTTTTAATTTTTTTGTGGCACTGGGGATTGAACCCAGAGACATTCTATCTTTGAGCTACATTCCCCAGCCCAATTTTTTATTCTTTATTTTGAAACAGTGTCTCACTAAGTTGTGGAAGGCCTCACTAAGTAGCTGAGGCTGGCCGCGAACCCGGATCCTCCGGTCTCAGCCTCCCAAGTACTGGGATTACAAGCGTGCACAACCACACCCGGCCACATTTTAAAATAAAATTCTTGAGTTCCTTCATTTAGAACATGTGCAGGTGTGTGAGTTCCCTGCTCAGAGAGGAGGGTCCGGCAGCATCAAGCAGACAGTTCTGTAGCTCCTTGAGGATGGGTCCTTCCTGTTACAGGACATGATCAGAGCAGAGCTCTGTGCTTTTAGGCAAAAACTAAGTTCATACAGTTGTGGAAGCTGGATTTGAATTCAATCTGGAGAGGTAAATCTGAGAGAGAAGCTCGGGCATTCTGAATGACTCACTCAGTGAGAAGAACTGAGAAAAAAGGCAATCTTGTTTGGTTTATTTTTCTTGATCATAGTGATGGCGGTGATGTGTGTGTGTTGTGGGTGGGTATGTGTGAATGTGCAGGAAATGGGTATAAGTGTTCTGGGCCTTAAAGTTATGCTGACCTCCTTAGAGACTGAAAGAAGTGCCGCAGAGCAAGACTCAATAACTCAAAAGCACTTGGTAAGCTAAATGTAGAGACTGGTGTGTGTGTGATGTAATGAATGTGCCTATCACCTAAAGCTATTTAGAGTACTTTAAAAAAACCATGTAGACCATACAAAATAGCCCCCTGTGCTAAAATCATCTCCTAGATTAGTGGTCAGTTTAAAATCTCTGGACAAAAATGTAAAGATTAGGAACTCTGAACTCAAACTGTCTAGATACAATCTCTTAAACCTGATGCAATTGGTAAATTACTTATCATCCACACTTCGTTTTCCTCCTCCCTAAAATGTTGATAATAATAGTATTTGCCTCTTGTGATTATTGCAAGGACATTGAGAAAATGCATATACATACTGTGCTTGAAGGTAATACAAGTAATGTGCATTACCTGTACACACACAAGTATATATGCAAGCAGCCATTTGTTCCTTTAAATATCCACCTGGAGAAGCTAGGCACTTTCATAGTGATGTCTTTGGCAACAAATGCCTTATCCTTGTTCTTTTTGTACCTTCCCATTCTGAAGTGCCAGCAGAGCCTGTGGCATATTCTTTCAAAGGTAACTGAAACAGCAAATCTTTGCTTTCGGAGAGTGGGAGGGGATTTGGGTTTTGGAAAATGTCACAAGTCCTTTGAAGTAAAGAGTGGCACATAAGCTAAATAATCAGGTTGGGTAATATAGGTTTGAACAAAAATAAGCTAATTAAAGGGACCATGACTTTAGGCAGCAAAGGATGCAGAGTGCAGAGAGGGAATCGTCCGAGGCAATGGGTCACAATTATTTTATGGACTTTCTCACTCCCTCGTGTCCTTTTTGAGTTCTTCTTCTAGTTGTTTAAATGTTGAACCTGGGGCTCCTTAACTGAGCCTCTCCTCTTCCTAGCCTCCCTCTGCCTGTGACATCTTACCCTTTACTGACCTGTCTGCCTGGCTCTTGACTTCGTCTCTTTCAGCTGGCCTCTCCTCTCTGGACTCCACACAAGTGTATTCCACCACGCTGTTCACACCCCTGCACAAATGTCTGCTGCGCTCCACATACGCGTGTCCAGAATGGGACCTCGGGTTCTTGCTCCTCCTTTTCCAGATCGCCTCCTCCCTTATCCTGCGTCCTCTCATCTAACGGGAACTCTGTCCCTCCAGCTGTTCATGGCAAAAGCTTCGGTGTCATGCTGGACACCGACACACTTTGCATCTTGTTCATCAGCAAGTTCTGTCCACTCTACCTCTTAGCACCCCACTTCCACCACCCTGTGCACGCTTGTGCTCTCCCCCGGATGATTATAACTGCCTTCCTCCTGCCTTCGTGCTGTCTCCTTCAGCACGCCACCACAGGAATCCTGTTAAGGTGAAAATCTGGTTGCGTTACGCCTTCAAAGCTTCCTGTTTGACTCCGTTACAGTCCTTACCATGAACTGCAAAGCTGTCTGTAGGCTTGTCTGGTGTTGAACCTGTCTGACTTCACCGAGTCACCAAGTGTCCACCCACGCACGCCACACTGACCTCCCTGCTGTTCCTGGAACACACCAGGAGCTACTACCCCTGGACCTTTGTACTTGCGATTCCCTCCATTTGGAATTCTCTTCTTCACATCATTAATTCTCTCACTTCAGATTTTTTCTTTTTTCTTTCTTGTATTGGGGATTGAATCCAGGGGCATTCTACCTTGAAGTTACAACTCCAGTGCTATTTTATTTATTTATTTATTTATTTACTTATTTATTTATTTATTTATTTATTTATGGCACTGGGGATTGGACCCAGGGGCATTCTACCTCCAAGCTACACCCCCAGTCCTATTTTATATTCTTTATTTTGAAAGAGGGTCTCACTAAGTTGTGGAGGGCCTCACTAAGCAGCTGAGGCTGGCCGTGAACCTGGATCCTCCTGTCTCAGCCTCCCAAGTACTGACTGGGATTACAAGCATGCGCCACCATGCCCAGCTTATTTTTATTTTTAAATAAGGTCTTCCTAAGTTGTTGAGGGTCTTGCCAAATTGCTGAGGCTGGCCCTGAGCCTGCCATCCTACTGTTACAGCCTCTCAAGTACTGGCATTACAGGCTCCTTCAAGTCCTTTCGTAAAAGTCATCTTTTCTGGCTACACAATTTGGAATATTTATTTCAAATTTATTTATTTTTCTTCAGTGATGAATTTTGTCTTTCCTTTTAGCAAATACACTTCACCAAGGCCTACGCAGGACATTTGTATGTTTTCTTTACCAATGGATCCTTGGAGACTTGACTATGTCTGGCTCATAGTAAACTGCAATAGATATTCATTGAATGAATGAATGAATGAATGAATGAATGAATGAAGGAACTCATTGCTCTTTCAGTTACCTAGTTCAGAATGAAGCAGGAACCACAGGAGACATAGAGAATGAGGATAATGGAGGACGAGCTGGACCAGCAAGCCAGCCACGGGGTTCAGCTTCAGCTGTGCCACTGAGAAGCCATGTGATGCGGGCCTGTTGCTTTACTTTTGTAGGCTGTGGCTTACTCTCCTGCAGAATGAGGCAGTTGGATGATAGATAGGTAGGTAGATAGATAGATAGATAGATAGATAGATAGATGGTTGCTAGGATCTTTTTCATCTCTGAGCTTATGTGACTGTAATAAGAATGATGCTTCTAATAACAAAGATCTATTCACTCTTACAGGCCAACTTAGAACTTCCTGTGATAGCTAGGTAGGGTATATTTGGGTGCTTGTTTTATTTAAGGTTTGTTCCAGGGGTCTCTGTTTTTGAGGGAGGACCAGTGTGGAGGAGAAGAGGCAATTCCTTCGTGTTGCTGCACAGTCTCATTTATCGTGCTGTCTTCACACATCCCCACACCAAACTGGCAGCTTATTTTGAAATTGCAGGAATTCTGATGCGGTAACACCACGCTGTATGTTTTCTGGAGCATTTCTACATGCATTGATCAGCATTCCACCATCAGCACAGGGAAGGTGGGTCAGCTTTTACTAACATCTTCTTTCACAGAAGTGAGAAGCAGAGAGACAGAAGGTGATTCATTGGCAAGGTCACAGAGAAAATTCATAGCAACTCAAGGCTAGACTTCATGAAACGAAGTATTCTTTGCAGGAATAGAGCTCCCCATTAAGATACTAAAATCAGAACTGGTAGCCTTCTTGCCAAAATCTCCAAGTCTGGGGAGTTGTTTAGAAACACTTATGTAGATGTTTCTGCAACTCATAGAGTGCCAGGAATATTGCAAAGTTTTGTTGAAAGTTTGAAGATTTTCAGTGACACATAGAGTTGAGAGAATAGAACCTCTCCACTCTGGGCTTTGTGGGATCATGTTAACATAGTGGTCCTACCTAGGTGGTTTACTAGAGCAGCAATAGAATTCTGTCCTCTTGATATCTAGTGAAAAATGGGGAATATGTGGAGCAAAGTGCACCTAATTATTAAGCAACCCAATCTGTCAATCTGTTTCTCAATTGAGAGCAGAGATGAGAAAAGATAGTATAACTTTACAGATAATGGATAATTATTAACCAATGCAGATTATTATTTTTTTTTGGTATTGTGGATTAAGCCTAGGGGCATTCTACTTGCAAGCTATACTCCTGCCCCTATTTTATTTTGAAACAGGGTCTTGCTAAGTTGCTGAGGGTCTTGCCAAGTTGCCGAGCCTGGCCTAAAACCTGAGGTGATCTGTCTCAGCCTCCCAAGTACTGGGATTACAAGCATGCACCCCCACACTCCACTCAACATAGAATTTTAAAGACAAGAATTCCTAATCAAAATTTGGAAATTTATCCAAGAAATTTATCATAGCATAGAAAGGATAGGTAAAATGCAAAAATTTATGTATGCAAGCTTAGTATTTAGGATATCATGGAGTTCATGTCTATTTTACTGGAGTTGATTTGAATTAAGATAATCTTGGGTAGATTTGGCCTCTGTTAAGATGGGGCTTATGGGCATGAGGTATATTGTACAGGATTCCAAGATCAGGTATGTAGAAACTACAAGTCTTTTC
This sequence comes from Graphiurus murinus, assembly GCA_004027655.1. NCBI lineage: Eukaryota > Metazoa > Chordata > Mammalia > Rodentia > Gliridae > Graphiurus > Graphiurus murinus. The sequence goes on along the minus strand of PVLC010006098.1, from coordinate 49,648 downwards.
CTGGGAAAGATAGAGTGAGGTCTAAAATCTGTGTTCCTTAGTGATTCCTTTCAAATATCATAGCTTTTGATAGTAAGTCAAATGTCACGCTGACTAGGTAATGAGAAAACTGAGTATAATAAGTGGAATGTGTGCAGTATTGTTTTTGAGTTTTTGACTCAGAGATGGAATGCTGAGGGCAGGAGGTATCAGGGGCATATGACTTTGTAGGTCTGTTTATAGCTGGAGCCCCAATACCATGGAGACTCTTACTGGCAAGGGAACAGAATAAACCTTCCTCCTGGCCCCAGCACCCCAGAGAGAATGCAGCTGTCCTAGCAGAGACTGCTGCACACAAAGTTCATGTTGGAGCTGCCAGACCAGCAGGCAGATAAAAGCGATTCCAAGAGTTAGGGTGTAAACCAGGCTGTAAGCATTTTCAAAGCATATTAGAATGAAGCAGAGTATCAGTATGAATCAACAGGTCAAGAACTTTGAACAGCTCCACGTCCTAAGATAATTGCACTGAAAGGTGGAAGCAGTTGTAAAACATCACGGCACTGAGAAATTCAGCATATCTGGGCCACCAGGAAGAAAGTCCTAGATGAACCCCAACTGAGACCATGCTGCCTCAGACACACAAGCTGCATTATTTGCCATTGTATTCACAGGACTCGAACGTCAATTCCAGAAGCTCATTGCTTATTACTTATATTTATGCATATTTTTGGTCTATGAGTATAGGTCGAGTCATTCCCAATGACTGCATTGGGCCTAACTCGTGGTCTTCTAAAGAACCCCTTTAGAGACTATTATATTTAGATCCTAGACTAGATAGACTTTGGATGTTATTGATATTTGTGAAGATTCTGACATTTGATGAATGCTGTATTCACAGGGTCAATCTCTGTTTCAGCAGCAATTTATAGCTCGCTGTCTTCTGGAGACACCGGTAGAGTCCTTTGCACACATTGCTTCTGGGACGGTGTGCTCTCGGAATGATACCTGTAGATCTTAGCTGTGGAACCCACACAATTACATATGGCATCCCTATTGCCGGGCCAGAAGCGCGGTCCTGTCGGCCTTCATCTTCTCCAGTCGTTTGGTCATCTCCATCTCCATCTTGGCCAGTGCTGCATGTAACTCTCTTTGTAGTCTCTTCTTTTCTGCTTTCAGCTCATCTGCAATGTTCTCAGCATCTCAGCAGCATTTCGTATCTCAGCACCTGTCCCTCAAGCCAGCCAATACTTTGCTCCATGTCCCCATTTTCTCTCAGTTACTCACACTAAAGCTTAGACCAGTGTCACCTTCCTTTGTTGTGTCCCCAAGCCATAGAAATATAAAGAGGGTCTGTAGGTGGAATTTTCCACATGCTCTGAAAGGGAGAACTTTTTGTGTATTGCTAAATGTTTTTTCTTAGAGGGCACGTGTGTATTTGGTGGAGGTGGGGGACAAGTGAGTGGAAACCTCTGGTTAAAATCTGTGCTCTGTGCTCAGCATGGTGGTGCACACTTGTAATTCAGTACTTGAGAGGCTGAGACAGGAGGCCAGCCTCAGCAACTTAATGAGGCCCTTAGCAACCTAATGAGACCCTGTTTCAAAGTAAAAAACAAAATACTGCTGGGGATGTAGCTCAGAGGTAGAACACCTCTGGGTTCACTCCCCTCCCCAGTATCACACACACATGCAAAAATTTGTGCTCTGTGAATGTGCGCGCTCCTTCTCGGGGTGGGGTATGTAAATCCCCTGGTGTTCCTACTCTAGGGGACACAGTGTGATTCGTGCTGCCTCTTGGAATTCTACAGGCATTTCCTGTCCTCAGGCCCTCAGTTCAGGTCTACCCTCTCACTATACTGTTAGTAATTCAAGTTTGGGCTTCTGGAAGGTTAGTGGATTGAACACTTAGCTGGAGAACTAGGCTATAGGATTTAACATGTAATTAAACATCGATTTCAAACTTTCCCCCATCCTATCCTACCTGTTTTATTTCCTATTGCTCTGTAGCCAGCTACCCTTTGCTCTGCCAGGTTGTTTCTGATTTTTACCCTATTGTCCCAAGAACTTGTACACATTTAAGGTCTGGGCATTCTTCAGATTGTAGCTTGTTTATTACCTCCTTTTCAGTCTTTTTTGATTTATATCAAATATGTTCATTTCTCCCTTCTCAAATTGTTAAAACAATGGTCTATCTTGTTTATTTTGCTGTATGTAATTATGTTGTTAGTGGTTGCAGGGGTATTACTGGCTTTGACAAATCACTGTAGTAACTTGCAGCTTTGAGATTCTGCCTCTAGCTTGTCTTCTCCACCTGTGAGCTCTACAAGGATCAAGTCATGTTTTAGGAGCCACCTAAAGTCTGTGGCACTGCAAAGCACATCAGGGCCTAATGGGTACAGGACGAGTGGCTGAAAAGAACTGAAATTGAGACTTAAAACCCTACATGCTTTCCATGGAGAAGACATGAAACCATTTGTACTGAATTAATAGAATTGATTTTTTTTTTTTTTTTTTTTTTTTGGTACTGGGGATTGAACTCAGGGGCATTCTACCTCCGAGCTACACCCCCCAGCCCTATTTTTTTTTTTTATTCTTTATTTTGAAACCGAGTCTCACTAAGTTGCGGAGTGCCTCACTAGGCAGCTGAGGCTGGCCGCGAACCCGGATCCTCCGGTCTCAGCCTCCCGAATGCTGGGATTACAAGCGTGCGCCACCATGCCCGGCTAGAATTGATATTTTTATTTAGACTTTTTGCTAATATACCTAAAGTTTAATGCATATGGGATGAGGACATGGCTTAATGTATTCACAAACAGAATTCTAATCAACAGCCTGTATGGGACAGCTAGATTTAATTAATTTATTTAAGTTTTTATTGATGCATGATAATTATACAGTGCAGAGGGTTTCATTGTGACATATTTATACATGCACATGACCTACTTTGATCAACTTCTCTCCCCAGTACCTCTCCTTCCCCCCTTTCCTCAAGTCTCTTTCTTCTACCCTACTGATCTCCTTTCTATTTTCATGAGAACCCCCACCCCCTTTCTTTTTTTCTCTCTAGGTTCCACATATGAGAGAAAATATGACCCCTGGCTTTCTGAGCAGACCTAATTTCACATAACACGATGATCTCTGGTTCCATCCATTTTCTTGCAAATGACGTACTGTTGTTGTTGCTCCTCATCCTCCACATCCTCCTCCTCGTCTTCGTCCTCATCTTCCTCATCTTCCTCCTCCTCCTCGACGTCCTCCTCCTTGTTCTCATCCTCCTATTCCCCTTCTTCATGGTACTGAGGATTAAACCCAGAGGCATTCTATCTCCAAGCTACACCTCCAGCCCTTTTTATTTTTTGCTCTTGAAACAGGATCTTGCTAGGTTGTTGAGAGTCTTGCTAAGTTGCTGAGGCTGGTCTTAAATCTTCCATCTCCTGTCTCAGCCACCCAAGAATTGGGATTATAGGCAAGCACCACCAAGCCTGGCTACTTTTGCTCTTCTTTATGGCTGAATAAGACTCCATTGTATACACATATCACATTTTTAAAATCCACTCCTCTGCTGATGGACAGCTAGGCTGGCTCCATAACTTGGCTATTGTGAATTGTGCTGATATAAACATGGGTATGCATGTGTCTCCATAGTATGCTAACTTCAGTTTTTTGGGTAGATATCGAGGAGTGATCTAGCTGGGTCATATGGTGGTTCTACTTCTACTCTTTTGAGGAATCTCCATACTGATCTCCATAATGGCTATACTAATATACATTCCCACTGAGCATGGTGGTGCACGCTTGTAATCCCAGCATTTGGGAGGCTGAGACAGGAGGATCGCAGGCTCGCAGCCAGCCTCAGCAACTTGTGAGGCCCTCTGCAACTTAGTAAGACCCTGTTTCAAAATAAAGAATAAAAAATAGGTCTAGGGGTATAGCTCAGAGGTAGAATGCCCCTGGGTTCAATCCTCAGACCCCCCCCCCCCCAATAAGGTTACATTCCCATCAACAATTTATAAGAATTCCTTTTCCCCCATATTCTCACCGGCATTTATTATTATTTGTATTCTTGATGATTGCCATTCTAACTGAAGTGAGATAAAATCTCAGTGTGGTTTTGATTTGCATTTCCCTTTTGGCTAGAGATATGGAACATTTTTTTCATGTAATAATTGGCCATTTGTACTTCTTCTTTTGAGAAGTATCTGTTTAGTTCATTTGCCCATTTTTTGGATGGCTTATATATTTACTTTGGTGAATTCTTTATATATTTTGGATATTAATCCTCTGTTGGAAGAAGAGTTGGCAAAGATTGTTCTGTAGGTTCTCTCTCTCTCTTTAGTTTTTATTTTTATTTTTTTGGTACTAGGGATTGAACCTGGGGGCATTGTACAGCCTCCCAACTACTGGGATGTAGATTACCTCTTTGTGCTGTTAGTTGCTTCTTTTGCTGTGTAGAAGCTGCTTAGTTTGATGCCATCCTATTGATTGATTCTTGGTATTATTTCCTGAAATATAGGAGTCCTATGAGGAAGCTGCCGCCTATGCCTGGATGTTGGAGTGTTTCCTTCTAGTTTCCTTTCAACAATTGCAAAGTTACTCACCTTACTCCAAGGTCTTTGATCCATTTTGAGTTGACATTTGTGCAGGGCAAGAAATAGAGATCCGTTTTCAATTTTCACATATGGATAGTCAGTTTTCTCAGCATCACTTATTAAAGAGGCTGTCTTTTCCTCAGCTTAAGTTTTTGGCATCGTTGTTGAGAATCATGACTATAACTGTGTGTCTTTGTCTTTGGGATACATGAATTTTAAAAGATACCTTTGTAGAGTTGTAAAGCCAAAAATCTTAGTTAGACTATTAGACTAGCTCTCACCCTGTATCTGAAGATGCCTGTCTCCTCTTCTGAGGGAATGTATCCAGAAAAGAATAAAAAGTTCACAAGGCGAAATGCAATAAAGAGCAAGGACTACCTGTTCATAAAATGAAATAGGTTGGGTCTTCATTTCCACTACTGGGAACGGACTCTGACACTTCTGACAGGCTCACAGTAAGTGGGCTTATGGGCTCCTCCTCTGAACCATGTTCTTTGCAAAGCCCACTGCTCCCAGGTGAGCTGAGATTTCTTCTTAGAGAAATATCGCCTCTTATTAGTTTCAGCTTGGGGCTTAGATTGGACGATATGGATCACTTTAAGAACCACTAGGCCATATATTGTCTTTTCTTATGCATATAATCTTTCCATGAAAAATATAATTTCATCAATTGCTTTTTTAGTCACAGATCAGTTTTTCTCAGTGGCCCTTTCCCTGGGCTGTCTTAACACTGTGTGTGTGTGTGTGTGTGTGTGTGTGTGTGTGTGTGTGTGTGTGTCACTGGTGACTGAACCCAGGGAGTTCTACCTTTGAGCTACACCCTAAGCCCCATTTTATTTTTTTATTTTGAAACAGGGTCTTGCTAGGTTGCTGAAGCTAGTCTGGAACCTGTGGTCCTCTTGTCTCAGCTTCACAAGTACTGGGATGACAGGTGTGTGCCACCATGTCTGGCTGTCCCAAGACTTTGACCTGACTTTATTGCCTCCTGTTGTCTTCTGACGCACCAAATGTGCCCCTCTGAGTGTCTTGGCCTAGTCTGCCTCAGCTATTGCTGCTGCTTTGGCTCCCATCCCGACAGGCGGCTCTGTGGGGTCCACCAGCCGCATGCCTGCATCTGCCTGTCGGGGCTGCCAGGAACATGATGGTGCAGTTGATGGGCAGGGGATGAATTATCTATCGGGCCAGTGTGGACTGAGGGGAAGGAAGCCAGATGGAGAAACATGAGCTCTTCCCTTCCTGTGAACCCATTGAAAGCAGGAGCTATATCATGTTTTTTGTTATACCTCTCCCAGAACCCAACATAAATGACGCTAAAGGCCCAAGTCCCTGAAAGAGACTTCTACATGAAAATAGGGGAAATCATACAATAAAATGTTCCATGGAAAGTGTCCTTCAAATATGGTTATTACACAATCTTTAATCATACTGGCTAATTTTCAAAAATCATTCATATATTAAATTTTATGTGCTATTCACCAGGGATGGTGGTGCTTGCCTATAATCCCAGTACCTAGGAGGCTGGGATAAGAGTATTGCAGATTTGAGGGCAGCCTCAGCAATTTAGCAAGGGATTGTTTCAAAATAAAAAATAAAAATGGCTGTGGGTATATCTTGAAGGTAGAATGCACATACATGTGATGTGCTATTAAAATCATGGAAAAAATAAGAAAAAAAGAAAGTTTCAACCTAACAGTTAAAAGCTCAAGGAATATTTTTACTATTTTGTTATTACTACCAGTCAGAAATAAATTTATTTATTTATTTTTCTGATACTGGGGAGGAGCATTTTACCTCTGAGTCATGCATCCAGTTCTATTTTATTTTTTGAAAAAACTTTTTTTGTGTGGTCCTGGGGATTGAACCCAGGGGCATTCTACCTCTGAACTACACCCCCAGCCCTATTTTTAATTCTTTATTTTGAAACAGAGTTTCACTAAGTTGTGAAGGCCTCACTAAGTTCCTGAGGCTGGCTGCCAACCTGTGATCCTCCTGTCTCAGCCTCCCAAGTACTGGGATTACAAGCATGCCCCACCATGCCTGGCAATTTTTTGAATTTTGAAACAGGGACTTACTCACTAAGTTACTGAGGGCCTCATTAAGTTGCTGAGGCTGGTCTCAAACCTGCTATCCTTCTGTTTCAGCCTCCAAAATATTGGGATTACAGGTGTGCACCATCATAAATGGCTCTAGTCAGATAATTTTGATTAAAAATAAATCTAGATAATTTATACAATATATTTAAATATCTTAGGATGTAACTGTCTCTGAATGGTAAAGGATAAGTAAATATCACATAACAAGCAGCTGATAACTTTGGCAGGAAATAAAGGCAGAGAGCCCATTACTTTGATAAAAAGAAGCTTAAAAGCCAGGTTGGGAAAAAAGCAAATCTCAGTACCTTGTTGAATTTGCAATGTTCCACAAGTTGAACACTCATAACTTTTGTACGGTGTTTAGCTCAGCTAGAGTACGTAAGTATTTCCCCAATTGGATTAATGGTGGTGAAAGAAATCCTGCAATTAAAGGTAAGAGGGTGGTGGGTAATTTGCAATTGAGACTCTGTCTCCATCATGACTGCCTGGTCTCTGAGGCTGATCTAGGTGATCCCCGGGTACTACCTCCAAATTTGGGCATGGATTAAACAATGTTCATGTTTTGGAAATTCACCCAAACATTAAGCCTATTCTTTTCTTTCATTTCTAGTTTTATTTCAAAGTGTTTGTTTATATGTATAGGAGGAGGGTTCTAGACCAATAACAATAGCAATGTCGCACTTAAAGAAAAAAATAGCATTTAGAGAATGTGTGCGGGAAAATGTTCTAAATTCCAGAATCTCAAGTTTAAGCATTTCAGGATCTCTCACTTTTTAGAGGTCAGAGAGGTTCAGATGGGAACTAGGAGGAAAGAAGTGATCAATTTTTATTGAGCTAGAAACTTTGCGCGTGCATTTCACTAATTTCGATGGAGATCTGTCTTCTGCAGCAGGTACAATCATTCCCATGGGTGGCTTGAGGACACTGAGGCTCCGGTGGGTTTGTAGGAGACAAAGCACCTGTCCTGTGGTCTTGTGCTGCTGGTTATCACCATTGCTGGCAGAGTTGAAGGTTCTTACTGTTTATGAGTAGATGCTCTATTCTTATCCATGAGGCGCTAGTGACTTTGCCGGCATTTTTCCTTCTACTACTGAATCTTAGTTTCACTATAAACTTGAATGGTTTAGAATATTGGTAGAAAAGGGGGAGGGTATAGGCCTTGGATACATTATTAGTCAGGGTTCTCTAGAAGAAGAGAAAAAAGAATGAATATTACTGCTCCTGTAATTTCTGCCGTGACTGGAGGTTGTTTAGTGGACCATTGATGTTAGCAATAAAGTCAGTTTCAACCTAAGATGGAGATGATGCTTGAAGTCATGACCTCAAATTCTGCCTCTCAACTTGGGAAGATGAGACAGGAGGATTATAGATTTGAGGCCAGCTTCAGCAACTTGGTGAGACCCTCAACAACTTAGTGAGACTATATTTCAAAATAAAAAAAAAATAGGGCTGGGGTGTGGCTTAGAGGTAGAACACCCCTGAGTTCAATCCCCAGTACCATACCAAAAAAAAAAAAAAAAAAAAAAAAAATTCTTCCTCTTGCTTTTGCCTGATTTTTATTTTTGATACAGTGCAATTGGAAAGCCACGGAATATTTTGCCTGGAAAATCTATTTTGAAAATGAAAACTCATTTTGCTTTCTGAATGTTTGTCTTGAAAATGTATTGTCATCAAAATATTCACTACCAGTGGAATGTCCATTTACCACTCAGAAGCGGAATGCCTTGATTTTTAGGCTGGGATATCTCTGACATATGGGAAATGGTCTACGTCTTGTAGTATTTCACAGGCAGACAAATACCAGAATGCTATTTTATTAAAAAATGTGTGTTTGTGGGTAAATGTCTTTGACATTGAGTCAAAAATCCAGACAATCTTCTTCACTTTTATTTTAACGTACATTTTTACTCTTTTCATTTCTTTCTGTCGTCGCTGCAAATATCATCATGCAGAAATTTTGCTTCTTCAGTTTCCTGAGCGCATAGGTCACATTGCTTTTTTACTGGAATCTCTACCTGGCTCAGTAACCAAGGCAACAAATCCCCAGTTAATGACTCACTACAAATTCACTGTGGAGGTGGCTTATTAGTTTTTTTTCCCCCAAGAGCTGAGATAAAGAGCATGCTCATGATTTTTTTTCATCTATTTCTCCTTTCTCCCTTACTTGCAATCCAGATGACCTAAAGTAAATTTAATTAAAGTCAATAGATAAAAATATCCAGCACTTTAAAATACTATTTTGGGATTCAAAGTATATGTATGTGTAAATATTAGCAAATTTTAAAATATTTTATTCTATAACTATTTCTTCAGGTTGCATGTGGATGAAAAATAAAAAAATTAAATGGTGGTTTTTAGGTATAAGTATTATTCTAGTCATTTTAAGAATGGGAGGAGGCATTTTTTATACTTTTATTGGTATGTTGTAATAATACATCGCAGTGAGAACCAAAGTGATGCACACCCAGGCACTCAGCAGTCGGTGTGTTTTCTCCTGTATCCCACCCACTCTTCTTTCCTCGGTCCCAGACGTGTCAGTACGACTGGTATGATCCCTTCATGTATGGGCCTCAGCTTCTTTGAACCATTCAGTTCCTCACACCTCATTCGGCCCTTCACAGCCCCCTTCTCCAACCCTCTTCCACTCTTCTACTGGTCTCTCTCCTCGCTTGACTGAAACCCCTTTTCTTTTCAATTTTCTATCTTCCACATACAAGATAAAACAAATGCTCTTACTTAGCTTAATAGTCTCAAGTTACCTCTATTTTGTTGCAAATGCCATCATTTTGTTCTTCGTTGTGACTGAGTAAGATTCCATGTGTGTATATACCACATTTGTTATCCATGAGGACAGAGAAGGCATCTTTAAGAAGGTACTAAGCATGCCTTCAGGGAAAGAATGGAGAAAGAATATAAATCTGACAGAAGTTTGAATGAAAAAAAAGTCAACTTTATGAACAAACAGTAAATGTGGGAAGAAATTGACAAGAGAAAAAATACACTCCAAAACCAAAAATAAAAAGTCCTAAGAAGTACCCCCCCAAAACCCAAAAGACAAAATAAAAATCGTACATTTCATAGTTTCCTATAGCAAGAGGGAACTTGTTAAAAGTCTGTTGTTAAGACTGGCCCCCCACCCGCTTCCTTGACATCTTTCTTAAGAACACCCATTCCTTTTAGCACTTTCAAGTCAAGTAACCATGCTTATCAGCGCTGCTGCCTTTTTCTCTCCTGTAAACACTTGAGAAATATGTTAAATGTCATTCTGTCATTTCCTCTCCTTCTTGCTTCCCTTTAAATGTTTTGGTAGAAGATAAATTTGTTCCCAGAAGTATATTTGCTCCCAGAAAATATTAAGTTTGAATAAATCCAAATATACATTGATTAGATAACATTTAGATGTTAGATAACATTTAACATATTTCTTAAGTGTTTACAAGAGAGAAAAGTAATGCTGATGACCATGACTACTTGGCTTGGAAATGTTAAAAGGAATGGGTCTTCATAAGAAAGATGTCAAGGAATAGGGTGGGGGGTGTTAACAACACACTTCTAGTAGGTTCTCCCTTGCTACAGGAACTTGTAGTGCCATGATCAAAAGGGCAAAAATAACTAAAATCATGAGTCAAGAACTCTTAACTCAAGAAAGCATTTTTGAATCCCTATTAAGAATTGGAGGTGATTCATGAAAATAATTAGCCCTTATAAATTAATAGAAGGTGCTTATGGCTTTATAGTGGTCATAATGTCAAAAAACAGGTAATGAAAAAATTGCAACATTTGTTACTCTGAGAGGGGAAGAAGAAATTATTAAGGGCCAGTGGAAATCTAATACTGTTATCTGGAAATCTATACTGTTAATACGTCCACCATTGTATGTTATGCAAATTTGGAAATTATTTCTGGATGAGAGGATTTGTCTAATAGTCCTGTGGGATGTGTTTGTCACTGGGGAATGTCATGGCTGTACTGTGCAGAAATCACAGAGGTCAACTACTCTTTTGACCAAATTACTGCTGGGAAAAACAGTTAAAAGTCACCTGGCAGTCAATAGAGGATGCCTTCCTGCAAGTGGCTGTGGATTGGTTTTGTCCCTCCTTGTCCATGTTCCCTTTGCCACAATTTTGCCTGGAGGCCCTCTGCCTTCCCTCGTAACCAGCCCACTTTGGGTTGGAGCTGTCTCTAGCTCTGAGCTCCAGAGGCAGCCTGTATTTAGGCAGCCTAAGCCATTGGCTCTGGCCAACTTAGTCAATTTCAAACAAGAAGACCAAAGACTTAGGTTTGAGCTTCTGTTGGACTTTCCCCTGTTTTTGGACTATGCGTGGTGGGAACTTGAAGAAATTGCAGGAACTGGTGCAGGGAGCCCGAGGATGGAGGCAAAGGAAAGAGGTAGTACTCTCTGAGTAAGGAGGGGAGCTGTACTTGAAGTCACCACTTGGCTTGGACTTCTCATTTTAGTGAGTAGTATGAATATATGTTGTATGTATCTATTTACTTCAGCCAGTTTGAGATTCTTTTTCTCCATTTGGAGCTAAAGGACTTCTAACAGAGACAGAGCTCTTTAACCTAGTCACAGTTGCAGCATTTCTGGAGTAAAAACACTAGGACTTGAGTGATTCTGTAGTGAAGATACCAATGATGTAATATAAAGCAGGATGAAGAAGATATGGAATGATGTAATGTAATACAGGGCAGCTCCTGAAGGGAGTGTTTTCTGGTTAATGACTGGAATATCAGAAAGCATTATAAGGGAATTCACTATGTCTTCAAGAAAGCTGTATTTTACTTAAGGAGAGAAACAAGTAACTGCAACAAAAACCAAAGAACAATTAGGCGTTGTGCTTTGCAATTCTGGTTTAGGAAATGCACAGAGAAATGTACAGGATTAGTGATGAGGTATAAATAAGTTTTGAGAAGGAGATGGGCAGCATAATAAATGATAGAGCAACTGGGTTCAATGCCTACGTTATACACAAGCCAAAATTTAAGGGCATCTGAGGAGAAAGTTTGGAAGTGGAGAAATTTCTTACAGTTTATTCCACTGAGATTGGCCATATTGGTTAACATTTTAGTGGAGAATAAATCAGGCCATTGGATGGCATGTAAACAGATACCAAAAAGAATCATTCCAGTTTTCAGAACATAATTTGGGAAATGGTACACCAAACAGAAAATATTTTAAATGCCTTTATAGCAGATATGAACAACATTTTTCACTAATAACGTGATTCTCCTTAGAAAAATGAATGTTCTGCTTTTTGCCATGGCAAATGATTTTGTATTTTATAGACTCTTTCCTTATGAGAATATACTGAAGATCTATTGGTCAGTTATAAGAAATATTTATTTTCCAACTTTGTCCCTACTGCTGAAAAGAACCTTGAAATGAAGTTCAGTCAGAAATGATAAATTCTGACATGTTCACTGACGAGTTGAGGTCAAATACTTCTTTCTTGTTTAAAAAGAATAGGTGACGTGGTGGCGCACGCTTGTAATCCCAGCATTCGGGAGGCTGAGACCGGAGGATCCGGGTTCGCGGCCAGCCTCAGCTACCTAGTGAGGCACTCCGCAACTTAGTGAGACTCGGTTTCAAAATAAAGAATAAAAAATAGGGCTGGGGGTATAGCTCGGAGATAGAATGCCTCTGAGTTCAATCCACAGTACCACAAAAAA
>PVLC010006098.1:0-37217 GCA_004027655.1 Graphiurus murinus | reverse complement strand
GAAAAAAAAAAGAATAGGTGAGACATAGAAAACTTTGTGGGTGACAAAGGTAGTTAGCAAGTTAATTGGGAATAAGTAGATTCTTCTACTAAAATATTGAGAGTATAAAGAATCTTAACATTGCATTGACCTCTGGTGAGAAAAAAGATTTTTTTTTTAGTAATAATAATAAAAAATAAATGAAACTCATACTGAGAGGCTATTGACGACTTAGCAGAAGAAGTATAAGTGCAGAGTGTAAATATGATGTGGGAAAGGATGCCATGAATTTGTGTATTGAAAGGAGATAAGAGAGCCAGGCGTGGTGGCGCACGCTTGTAATCCCAGCATTCGGGAGGCTGAGACTGGAGGATCCGGATTTGAGGCCAGCCTCAGCTACCTAGTGAGGCACTCCGCAATTTAGTGAGACTCGGTTTCAAAATAAAGAATAAAAAAAATAGGGCTGGGGGTGTAGCTCAGAGGTAGAATGCCCCTGAGTTCAATCCCCAGTACTGAAAAAAAAAAAAAAAAAAAGAAAGGAGAGAAGAGAAGTAATGGAGTAATGGGAAATGTAGTGGCAGTTGTGAGTTGTGTCAGAAATGTTAACTTAGTGTGTGCCTGTTTTATTCATTTCTCTTGTAAAAAAGAATTCAGACTTTCTTGGATATTTTGAGTTCTTTAGAATAGAGCAGATAAGTCTATAAATTAAGTCTTTTCAAACTTGCACTTCTGTTAAATGGAAATATGATGGGCAGGAAGGATGCTAGAGCAGGATATTGAAACCTGTTTCTTAAAGTTGTTTTAAAAAAGAGTGCCCAAGCCGGGCGTGGTGGCCCACGCTTGTAATCCCAGCATTTGGGAGGCTGAGACTGGAGGATCCTGGTTTGCAGCCATCCTCAGCTACCTAGTGAGGCACTCTGCAACTTAGTGAGACCCTGTCTCAAAATAAAGAATGAAAAAAAAAAAATAGGGCTGGGGCTGTAGCTCGGAGGTAGAATGCCCCTATCCCCAGTACTGCAAGGAAAAAAAAGGAAAAAAAAAAAAGAGTGCCCAAATACTGAAATATCTTCTCTTTCCCCCTTGAAATAACTGCTTCTCAGAAAATCAACAGAAAAGAAATTGATATCATCCTGCTGGTTTGCTTTATAAAGCATAACGCAATAGTTTTTAGAGAAAAGATATGTCACAAAATTAACAGATAAAGCACAAAATTAACAGACTGCAAAACTGGAGGGCAACATACTTTTTTTTTGGTACTGGGTGTTGAACACAGGGATTTTCTATCTCCAAGCTACACCTCAAGCTCTTTTTTAAAAAAACAGTCTCACTAGGTTGGTGAGAGTTTTTCTGTTTCTGAGGCTAGTCTTGAACCTGCACTATTCCTGTCTCAGCCTCCCAATACTGGATCACAGGTATACACCACCATGCCCGCCTGCAATATATATCTTAAACAAGAAATCACAGCTTTATAAAGCAGCACAGCAAGTACTAACCTAAGACTATAGAATACTGGAATAGACTAGAGGCCAGTTTGGATTTTCTGATCATTAGTGTTATTACTCATTTCTGATGATTGAACCTATATGGTTAAATGTGTACTGGTTGATAAATATTGCTATAAAAACAGCAAGAGAAACTTTTGTTGGGAGGAGGAGTTAAGTGCCTTTTGAAGACATCGTGCTTTAAGGTAGCTTAAAGTTCAGACTGTGAAAGAGTTTTAATCAAGGGTAACAAAAACAAGATGGTGTATATTAATTCTTTATTCATTTCTTTGCATACAAGCAATCTGTATTTATCTTTGACCCACTACATGGACTTCTTGTGTTTACTGTTGTCCTCTTCTAGTTCACTTCCCATGTTGCAGCTTGAGAGAATTTCACAAGTGAAGATCTGCTATGTCTGTCCCCTTCTCCCTCCCCAACGCCTCCTTCAAGATGGCCATGCCATTGCAACCCCCAGTGACTAGGTGGGAATTGACTTCGGGCCCCCGCAGCTATGCTCTGGAACCCATCACCACTCTTTCGCTGAGGCTGAGCCTCCCAGGGGCTGCTCCCTGCCAATGACCGACTGCAGTGGTTGCTACGAAGGCAGGTAACTCCTGGGGAGAGGGGACTCCTCTGCTGGGCCGCTTGGATCATGGACTCTCCAATGGCCTTGCCTGGTATACTAGTTTTTTTGTTACTGTGACAAATATCTGAGAAAAATAGTTTAAAGGAGGAAGGATTTATTTGACACAGTTTAAGAGGCCTCAGTCCATGATGGGCTGCCTCCATTGCTCTGGACCTGAAGTGAGGCAGAGCGTCCTGGTGGGAGGATGGGGAGGAGAGCTGCTCAGCTCACGGCAGGGAAGAAGAAGAAGAAGAAGGAGAAGAAAAAGAAGGAGGAGGAAAAGAAGGAGAAGAAGAAGAAAAAGAGGAAGATGAAGAAGAAGAAAAAGAAGAAGAAGAAGAAGAAGAAGAAGAAGAAGAAGAAGAAGAAAGAGGAGGAGGAAGAGGAAGAGGAAAAAGGAGAAAAAGAACAGAGAAAAGAAAAAAGGAAAGAAATGCAGGGCCAGGAGCCAGATTCAGGCTCCAAGGATATGCCCCAGTGACCTACTTCCTCCAACTCTGCCCCACCTGCCAGTTTCATCACCTTCCAATAAATCCATTTAGCTATCAATTAATTAACCCACTGATAAGATCAGAGCCCTCATAGTCCAGTCACTTTCCTAAAGTCCCACCTCTGGGGATTTCTGTATTGGGACCAAGCTTTCAACGCATGAGATTTTGAGGGGCATTCCAGAACCAAACCATAGCACCAAGCAAGCTTTCCTTAGACTGCAGTAGTCTCGAGCACTCTGCCAAGTGGCCAGGACCCTCAGTGGGGGTTAGTCTTGCATCTCAGGAAACCTCTCACCCAGCCTTCCTCCCCTCTTTTCATCATTAAGGACCAGACTCAATCTTGGTCCGACTGCTCTCCTGGTCTCCCTCCTACCTCGTTTCCTCTCACAGAGGTTGCCTGTAATAAAATCCTTCCATTCTTAATAACAGTGTAGTATCTGTTCTCAGAGTGCCTGGACTTTACCACAAAGGTTTTCTATGACTTCTTAGAGAAAGAAAAAGAAAAACAAAACAAAAACAAAAACAGCGATCCAGAAATCTTGATCCCCATGTAAGACTCCTCCCTACCTCTTCAGTCAGAATCTTGAGTGGCAGCTCACTTGTGGGCCTCTCAGTTGTCTTTAATAGACCCAGTCCCTTCTCACGGTTTGGAAACACAGCATCCGAGCAAGGTTCACAGGAGAGTGCTTTCGGTGGTTGTACATGGCTTGTCCCCCATGGTTGAAAGTCTGGTCCCCAGTGTGGCTTTGTGAGAGATGGGAGAACCCGTAGGAGGAGGAGGAGGATAATGAGTGTGCTTGGTCACCTCGGCCATTGCCCTCACAGGGGGTTAAGTCGTTCTTATGGGACCCTAGGTATTTCCCAGGAGAGTGGGTTATTAAAAAGGAGCTGGGTATGGTGGTGCACATCTGTAATCCTAGGACTTAGGAGGTTGAGATGGGAGAATGGTAGGTACAAGGCCAGCCTCAGCAATTTAGTGAGACTCTCAGCAACCTAGGAGACCCTGTTTCAAAATAAAAAAGGTTGGGGCTGTAGCTTGGAGGTAGAAAACACTGTGTTCAATCCTCAGTACCAAAACCAACAACAACAACAAAAACAGATCGGCACCTCCCCCATGTCTGTCTTCCTGTGTTACCATGTGATCCTTCTCAGACATGCTCCATGCTCCAACCATGATGCCATTTGTCATTATCCCCTCATCAGAGGCCAAATGGATGGGACCACCTGACCTTGCACTTTTGGGTTCCAAACTGTAAGCTGTAAAATAAACCTGTTTTTTTTTCATAAAGTACGAAGCTCAGTTATTTTGTGATAGCAACAGAAAAAGACCAAGACAGTACTCCACAGCAGTTTGCCAATAAGATGGAAGACTCAGAAAACGAAACCAAAGCAAAGGCAAATAAGGTGCCATTGAGATGCTGTTTTCTTCTAGAACCAGTTTTCCTTCCCTAAGACTTTCTCTTGAGATCTTTCCTCACCTGGGCTTGCTGGAGAACACTTGCCCACACTCCTCTCTGAGTCAGGCTTACTGTTTTACACACTTAGCACCAAGGGATTTACCTCAAAGCACTACCATAATTGATATTTTACATATACTGGATATTTGATTTAATAATGCCACTGGACATTCAGTGCTATAAGAGTAGAAATATGGCTTTAAATTTTTTTTAGCTGGGCATGTTGGTTTATACCTGTAATTCCAGTACTTGGGAGTCTGAGAAAGGAGGATTGCAAGTTGGAGGCCAGTCTTCACAACTTAGAAAGACTTTTTTTTCAAAATATAATATCAAAAGGGCTGGGGGTATAGCTTGGAGGTAGAGAGTCCCTGGGTTCAATATCCGGTATACCCCCCACCATACACACCAAAAATACATACATACATACATGCATACATACATAAAAATAAAATAAAAAGCACAGACTCTTAATGTTTTGGGGAAAGAGACTTTATTGTCCAACTTTGCCCCTACAAACTGTACACATACTACCTCTCGAGCATGTATGCATCTAGCTGCCACACAGTTTGGGGCTAGGGAGCGACTACTGTGTCAAGAGCTGAAACCCACTGAAATTAATTGCAGTTTGCCATTCAAACCTTGTCCTGGAAGTTATAAATCTTCAAAACTCCAGAGTTCCCAAATAATTCCATAACAGATTCTGCCACTGTAATTTTTATCTAGAGGGAGAGATGGATTCCTGATGCTCCTTACCCCGTCTTCCCAGAACTCACCCTTCCTGAAGATTTTTCCTCATTTTTATCTATACGGATTGCTCTCTAGGCCTTCTGCAAAGCTGATATCCTGAGTTTCTCCTCAAGAATTCTGCCCACGTCTTTTTAATTACATCTCTTTTCCTAGGATCGCATGTCTTCATCCTTGGTTTTCTTTTCCAGTAGTTTCATGGGAAAAGTGCCTGGGAGACTTATTTTTGCAGTACTGAGGATTGAACTCATAGGCATTCTACCTCTGAGCTACACCCCCATGCCAATTTTATTTTTTTTTATTTTGAAACAGAGTCTTGCTAAGTTGCAGAGGGCCTCACGAGGTTGCTGAGGCTGGCTGTGGACCTGTGATCCTCCTGTCTCAGCCTCCCAAGTACTGGAATTACAAGCATGTTCCACCATGCCTGGCTGGGAGACATATTTTTGAGATACGGTTCAAATTCCTTTATACTCAAGCTATTCTTAACTGATGCTTTGAATATAAAAATTTAGATTGTAAATAATTTTATCTTGTAACTTTGAAGTCATTGTATTTCAGCCTCTAGTTTTCCTATTGAGAAGGATATGTTTTTTGTTTTGTTTTGTTTTGTTTTTTGGTACTGGGGACTGAACCCAGGGGCATTCTACCTTCAAGTTACACCTCCAGCCCTTTTTATTTTGAAACAGGGTCTTGCTAAGTTGCTGAGGGTCTCACTAACTCCCCGAGGTTCGACTCCAACCTGCAATCCTCCTTTTTCAGCCTCTCAAGTACCAGAATTATAGGCATGTGCTACCACACCCAGCTCCAAGTTGATTCTTCCTCTTTTGTGTATAAAGTATTTTTTCTTTTGTGTAAATTTGAAGAGTAATTTCTGTTTCATAATTCTGATAATTTATGACACTGAGCTTTGCTGTGGGCTTGTTTTTATCCACCATCCTGTATTTTCATGGACTCATGCAATATGAGAACATATATTCTCCAGTTTTAGATATTTTTCTATTTTCTTTTTTTATTTTATTTTCAGCATGGATTTTTTTATACATTTCTTGAGTACAACAGGGTTACGTAGATATTTATGACATATCAATCATTGTCAGAACACAAATAGCACCATTTCTTCGTTTTACACGTATAGCCCACATTCTTAACATAGCCTGGTCAAGCAAACTTTCTAGAGTCATAAAACCATAAACCTTTAGGGTCATATATTTACTTTCTAAGAAGTAGGAGGGTCTTTCATTTGCACATCCTAGGAGCAATCTCCAGACTTCGAGACACCAATGTAGCCATAGCAGAATAATCAGTATAATTACTCATACATGCAGATAACAACTGCCGGGGGGGAAAGAGCCCAGTTGGACTCCCACAACTCCCCCATTTTTATTTTAAAATGCACGAAGGACTGTGCCTGTCTTAGGTCGTTTCCTACCAGGTGCTTAATCTTACCGGTCATGGGGTCTCGATGAGTCATTCAACGAGCCCTGTCTTAGGTTGATTTGCCCTGAGAAAATCAAACCCGTCATTGACTATATTTTTCTATTTTCTCTGTTCTCTTTCTCTAGAACTCTTTTACTATGATGTTGGGCTTCCTGGATTAACCTTTCATTTTCTGTCTTATTTTTATGCCCTCCCACATTTTTACTCTACTTTCTGAGGGATATACTTATCTTTATCATATAACCATTCTACTGATTTTTTATTTCTACTACCATTTGAAAACATTTCTCAAAGCTCCTTTTTCTCCTCTGAAAGTTTCTTTTCTATAGTATTGTGTTCAACTTTGATAATACAAAATTTCTAAGAATACTGATAATACTTAAAAAATGTACTTTTTCTTTAGTAGTCTCTACCTCTTTCTTTACTTTGTCTCTTCCCTAAAGCTTAGCATTTTCTTCCTATGTCTACTTGTCCTTGTCTGTGAATTAGCATTCCAGTGCATTGTGTGGGAAAAGCTCCTTACGGATGCAGGGTTTGCTAATGTGGACTTCACCATGGTGTGGGCTGTTGGGCTATTTCTTTGGGGATATCCTTGCATATCAGTATCTTTACTTTCTTTTGCTTGAGTTGCTCAGATTCTGCAGATATGGATCCTCCAGTTTGCTGGAAGCTAAGTCAGGAAAGAAGCTTGTATTTCATCATTCCATCTTGCCCTCACTCCTGGTTTGTAGCGCTGACTTCACCTGTGCTTGGTGTCTTGGTCCATCCTAGACATCCCTACCCCACCTCCAAAAGGGGAAATTTCTGGAAATCCTTCTCATAATCAAATATTTACCTCTAGGTTGAACCTCATTCTATCTGTTGTAACTTTTAGGTTATACAAAAACTTCTTTTTTAATCAGCAATATCAGGAAATCTCTTACACAATTGACATAATCCCATTTTCCTCTCAACACAATGGTAAAAAGCATAATAAAAAAAGAATCAGAAATAATACTACTAGAAATGATATAGCTATAATTTTTTTTTTACATACAGACTGTTCATATAAAGTCCAAGAGGACAAATTAAATGATTATAATTAGTTGAGGTTTGCGGAAGAGTAAATATCAATAAATACATAAAAACTAAAACTTTTACTTTATATCAACTAATTATAAAAATATATTAATATAATGATTTTTTCCATAACAGAAATGCACATAGTCTTAGCAAAGTTGTGTGGGGAGTATGTGAAGAAGGTGATATGATCTCTGTTGTATTTAATTGAAACAAAGCTAAACCTATGCATAAATTTAGGAAGAATGTTTATCTGTAGGAAGGATAAATTTGGAATAATATTAATTTTCCTAATTCCATACATATTTCATTCAGTTTCAACTGAATACACTAAGATTATTTTTTGAGTGGTATACTTTTTTTCAGAATTTTATTTGGAAGAATACATTGGCAGATATTCAAGAAGTTTTTAAAAAGAAGAATTACATACAGCTACTTAAAATAATTGTAATTTCTTAGGATCTTTTATTAGGTATAGTTCTTTTTTTTTTGAGCATGTAGAAATGAAGGAGCATTATTGGTTACATACTGTGCTGCAGAGCCAACAGAGAGCATTAGAGCCAGAGAACACATGTAGACGGGCATAGGTCATAGCTCTTAAAAGTTGGTTTTTGATGTAAAAATAGGCAGAAAGATAAGTGGAGGATAATAGGTGAGAAAGAGAGTCTAATACATATTCAAATCTAATAGATAACTAAGGAAGCATCATGAATACATATATTATAGTGTTTAAATAATCCCTTAAGGAAAGTTGGCTAGAAAAGTTTGTAAGTTTAGATGTTCTGAAGAGTTAATTTAAATCTATCAAACTATAAAAAGTTAGTAGAATATGTACATAAGTAGCTAATATCTGTATGTTAAGATCTCTTTAGGCCTAAAATTAAGAGATGAAATTACATAAAAATTTAGTAAGTCTTACTTAAAGACCATTTACGTAAGAGAAATTAAAGCCCCAAACCAAAGGCAAATTAAAACTAGATAATAGGCATACATAAACTTTGATGAATGACAAAAAAAATGGATATTTTTGTTATATAAAAATCCAATAGCCGGGCGTGGTGGCTCACGCTTGTAATCCCAGCATTCGGGAGGCTGAGACCAGAGGATCCGGGTTCGCGGCCAGCCTCAGCTACCTAGTGAGGCACTCCGCAACTTAGTGAGACTTGGTTTCAAAATAAAGAATAAAAAAATAGGGCTGAGGGTATAGCTCGGAGGTAGAATGCCCCGAGTTCAATCCCCAGTACCGCAAAAAAAAAAAAAAAAATCCAATAGAGCTGAGTGTGGTGGTGCACACTTGTAATCCCAGCTATTTGGGAGGCTGAGGCAGAGGATTAAAAGTTTGAGGCCGGCCGGGCGTGGTGGTGCACACTTGTAATCCCAGCATTCGGGAGGCTGAGACAGGAGGATCTGGGTTCGTGGCCAGCCTCAGCTACCTAGTGAGGCACTCCGCAACTTAGTGAGACTGGGTTTCAAAATAAAGAATAAAAAATAGGGCTGGGGGTATAGCTCGGAGGTAGAATGCCCCTGAGTTCAATCCCCAGTACCGCAAAAAAAAAAAAAAAAAAAAAAAAAAAAAAAAAAAAAAAAAAAAAAAAAAAGTTTGAGGCCGGTCTGTGCAATTAGTGAGACACTGTCTGTCTTGAGAGCTTGAGTAACTGGCAGGAGGTCCTGGGTTCCAGTACTGGAAAAAAAAAAAAAAAAAGCCAGCAGAAATCAATAAGAAAACAACAAATCTATAAAAATAAGCTTGTAAGAAAACATACAATTTATAAAAAACAGGAAGATATTAGCTAAGAAAAATACAATGAGTTTTTGATGATTGCCATCCTGACTGGAGTGAGATGGAATCTCGGTGTAGTTTTGATTTGCATTTCCCTGACTGCTAAAGATGAACATTTTTCATATATTTGTTGGCCACTTGCATCTCTTCTTTTGAAAAGTATCTATTCAGTTCGGTTTCCCATTTTTTTTAATTGGGTTGGTTTTTTTTGTGGTAAGCTTTTTAAACTCTTTGTATATTCTAGATATCAGACCTTTGCCCGATGGGTAGTGATGGAGGGTGATTAGAGAAGGGGGGAATGAAGTTATAAAGAATTCAGTAATAGAAATAATGCTATAAACATGTACACAATTGCCTACTCCAATCTCAAAGACTTGCGGGTGACAGTGGGGGGAACCTGGTGGGGAGGACAACAAAAGTGTGTGCATGTATTTTTCTAACATTCTGTACCCCAATATAATGTAAATTTATAATGTACCCAATAAAAAAAGAAAAATACAACTTAAGAGAAAATGTTTATGTGCTCTAATGGAGAATGCACAGTGAAATAAGAGTGAAAAGCTATTATTTTCTTATTAGATTTTTGGAAAATTTAATAATTGGTGATACAGTGAGGATTTGCCATTGTCTTGGTAACATATATTAGAAACTTAAGCAATTTAGTCATATGTAACAAGAGCTTTAACTGAGAAGGCCTTTGATGAAAAAATTTGTCTTAAGGGAATCGGCCTAAGGAAAGAACCTAAAATATAGATCAAAAACTGATGTTTGAGTGCTTTTTATAGAACAATTTATAATTGTAAGACACTATATAAATATCCTCAAATAGAAGGACAATAAAACTGTGGCATATTTGTACAGTAAATATTATATAACAAAACCATTTTCATAGCACTTCTAATAATGGGAAAAGATCCATGTTATAGACTTAAGGGATATAAGCAGAAAACAAATTGTGCTTTTAAAATGTGGAAGGAAATAGATTATTCTTTACATTTGTTGTGGGGTTATGGAAATTGTTTTCGTCTCTTTGATGCATTTATAGAATTTTTTAAAGGGGCATGTAGTATCATTGTAATTGGAAAAATAAACCACAAAACAATTGCAGCCTTCTTTAAAATCAAATTAAAAATTAATTTCTCTATATTTTGTTTTTTCTTTGACTTTGTAACATCCTATATCTTTCTTTCTCCTTTTTAATAAAAGTCATTTTTTACAAATATTTTTACTTTCTCATTTTTTCATCAGTTGTAGTTTTCTCTCCCTGCCTCTTATTAGTCATTTATCTTTTAAAAATTTTATTTATTTTGTAGTGCTGGTGATCAGACCCAGGGCCTTATGCATGCTAGGCAAGTGCTCTACCACTGAGCTATACCTCTAGCCCTTACCCATCCTTAAAAATCTGCTTTTTAATTCTGTGCCTTTCCATCTTCTCTGCGATTTTCTATCTGGCCCTTTGTTTCCTCTCTTTATTCAAAATATCTCTTCTGGAAGATTCCCATTTAATTTATTGAAAATAGATCTTGTCACATTAAAAGGCCTTTTTGGTAGCTCACGTCTATATTATAAAGGAAAAAAACAAGTCTAGTGCAGTGATGGATATCTCTGTGCAATCTGTCTTCTGACAACTTAAAAAAAATCCACAATAACCTTTTCTGCCTATTGTCCTAACTGGGCCTGGACATAATTTAATCAATATATTAGAGCACTGTCAAGTATAATTCTTTCCTCAAATGTTATGTAAGGATACTAAGCCAACATTAAATGTTAACCAAGCAGGGGTCAGAGTATACATTTCCTTTCTGTTGTAGTAATTCTTGAAGGACACATTAGATTTACTTGAAGAAGAGATGTCTATTTTTGGTTAGCTTCTTTCTTCCTGCCCTGCCCACTCTCATTTCCAATACAATTTCCTTTGTTACTGCCTCCTCTGCTCAGTCTTATTCTGGGTGTTCATGCTTTGATGGGTGAGGAAATGAGTGAGTTTTTGAACACATTTCCCCTTTGTGTTCTTTCTATTTTGTCTCCTAACAAAACCTCGAAGCTGATGCAAATAACTTCTAGTCGGCCAGCTGGGATTTGGGGGAAGAAGAGAGGTTTAGGCTTGTCAGTTTGAGAACCTGGCAAAGGCTGCTTGCTGATGGGAAAGTGTCTCTGTCACCCCTAGCGGGTGGAGGGCAGTGTGCTGCCGAGGACCCGGCCCCTTCCAAAGCTTCAGTCCAAAGGGGGAAACACAGCAGTCGCTTTGAAGGCCCTTCAGGGCAGGTCCCTGGGACTTGGGGAGTGTACGTGTTTTTCCTCTGTTTTCCTGGATGCTGATGAAACAAACCTTTCCCAGCCTGGCTTTCCAGTAGTCTCCCTGTCTCTGCATTTTCCTTTACTTGGTTTCAGTGATTTGTGATTAACTATGGTCCAAAAATATTAAATGGTAAGTTCCAGAAATGAACTGCTCATGAATTTTAGATTGCATACCATTCTGAGTAGTATGAAATGATTTTCTGCGCACTTGCTGTGTTCTGCCTGGGACACAAGTCATCCCTTCATCCAGCGTATCCTTACAGTATACGCTATCAGCCCGTTAGTCACTTAGTAGCTGTTTTAGTTATCATGTACACCACCACAATGTCCCAGTGCTTGTGTTGAAGTAAACTGCATTTTAATTAATAATGGTTCCAAAGTGCAAGAGTAGTGATGCTGGCGGTTCAGATATGCTGGGGAGAAGCCATAAAGAACGTCCGTCAAGTACCACCTTACATCGTCACAAGAAGAAAAAAGGAGAGTCCAGCACAGTTCAGTATTTTATTTTGTTTTGATATTGGGGATTGAACCCAGGGCCTTTCTACCTCTGAGCTACATCCCCAGGTATATTTTACTTTGAAACAGTGTCTCACTAAGTTGCTAAAGGCTTTGCTAAATTGCTGAGGTTGGCCTTGAGTCTATGGTTCTCCTATCTCAGCCTCCCAAGTACTGGGATTACAGGCATGCACCACCACATCTGGCTCAATTAGTATTTTGAAAAAGAGAATGAGAGAGAGCATATTTTTGTAACTTTTCTTGTATATTATTGTAATTGTTTATTATTATTTATTATTGCTAATCTCTTACTGTGCCTTACTTATGAATTAAATTTATCAGAGTTATGCATGTAGAGGAAAAATATAGTATATATAGCATTTGATGCTATTGACAGTTTTAGCCATCTACAGGGGGCTTGGAAATGTATCCCCTGCAGATGAGGCAGGCTATTGTTCCGATTCACAGGTTATTTTCATTAGAAGGATATATATATGTTAGGAAAAAAAATCTGAATTGATTTTATCTTCATCCACATCTGCCAGCGTCTAACTGTTGCACCGAGAGAAAGCTTTAACGGACAGTAACCAGGGAAAATTCCTGTGCCTTCAGGCTGACCTTCCTGCTGGTCTCTTGGGGAAGAGCTGTTAATAAGTCCTTAGGTGGGGGTGGGGAGGCGACGAGATTGCCCTGTCACATAAAATATTAATTTAAAAGTTGATCAAGGCAGTTCAGCTGCAAACCTGCTTCTTGTCTCCTGAAATGTATGCACTGAATGCGGAAGATTTTTTTTTTTTTTTCAGTCACAAAGAACAACTGATGGGTCTGACAGAAATCCTTTGTGTTTATACTCAGCAGAATGACAAGCTTTTAAAGATCCAGTCCTTCTATCATCTATTTTCACTCATGTATATATCACCACAAAATAAAAATAATTAAAAAAAATCAGACCATTAAGAATTATCCATGTCCCCGCAGCTTTAGTGGGAATACTGGAATTTCCTGGAATTCCAATCTGGCCTGGAATGAGGATGACAGCCATTCCCGAGCTCTCTCCATGCTGGAACCCCTCTCCAGGTGAAATGTC
Source organism: Graphiurus murinus (assembly GCA_004027655.1). Lineage (NCBI taxonomy): Eukaryota > Metazoa > Chordata > Mammalia > Rodentia > Gliridae > Graphiurus > Graphiurus murinus. Next base: position 24,281 of record PVLC010006098.1, on the reverse strand, counting down.
TGCTTTCCTAAACTTGCCAGCCTAAAGCTGCTCAATCCCGTGGGAGACAGCATCTCTAAAAGAAGGAAAAGGTGTTGGGTTTTCTGCCATCTGTCTTCTTTCTTCTTTTTTAAAATTTCTGTCTCTTTGTCCCCTAGCATCTCTCTCCTACACACACACACACACACATACACACATATACACAGACACGCACACATACACACACAAACACACACACATACACACATATACACACACACGCACACACACATATACACACACATATACACACACACACATATACACACGCATGTGCGCGCGCACTAATAAACCTTAGATTTTTGCTGTATGTTAATGGTTTTCACCGATAGGTTGTTGTGGCAGGAATGTAGTAACACTACTTGGCAGTATTCGATATCCTCTGAGAACCCCTAAGGTAGGCATCATGCAGCTCTCTTCCGGATCTTTCTGTTCTGGATGACCTCATGCAAAATGCCATTTTTTCCTGGGCAATTGTAATTAATCACAAGGCAGGACTAAAGAGGGATGGGGATGTAGAGATATGGAAAGAGAGGGGAGAAAGACCTCATAAGTGGAAACTATTTTGTAATGGCTAATGTCCACAAATCAGTGTTCTAATTTAGTGAGGTTTTTCATTTTTCCAGTGTACTTCAGTATAAAAAGTATGTGCTAAACTCAAGTCTTGCTTGCAAGATGCAGGATATATGGACTATAAGATCACCTGTGATATTCAAGCTGAGCATTAATTATCAAAAACATTAATAAAAGAGCATGATATCACTTATAACATTGTTATTGTACTGGTAAAGGAAGGCTGACAAAGAATCCTGAGAAATGAATGTGTTAATTGCAGTCTATAATAGGAGATGATTGAAAAATAAAACTCCTCTAGTAATAACTATTATTATTAGAAACTATAGAAAAAGAGTAATCAAGTAATACAAATATAAGATACACATAGCAGAGAAAAAAACACTATGTGGATTGAAATTAAACCTTAGAAGAATAAGAACTTACTTGACATTATTTTTGATTTATACAAAAAAGACAAACATAATTTTGCGTGCTATTTTTTTATTGAATGATAGGGAAACAAAAATAACTTTTAATTAGAATTGATGATCTGCCTACACTTTGTTAAGAAAGTAATATTTTAATATAATATGAAATTCTCTAAGGAAGTAGTGAATTCTTAAGGAACATTGGATATTTCAAATTTATAAGTTCTCACAGATTATAAGCATACAGTTTTCTAAACTTAAGAACATATTCCAGAATTATTTCATATTTTCTGCCTAAATGCTATAATATTGGAGTTTAATTTTTATTCTTGGATGTGCAAAGAAGCTGTTGACCTTGGTTGCCGATCCACAGATATTAATGCAATTTGCCAAGTAGAATAGTGATTATCATTCAAATTTTAACATTGAGAGTTGAATCCTTCTATCTGATTGCAGTATTCTCAGAGAAAGAATCTGACAACAATTGGAGGTTCAGTGCTCTAAATGTGACCTTCAGCGAGCTAGGTTTCATTCAGCTTCAGTGTATAGAGTCTTTTGCTTGGTAGGTTTAGGCATCTTTGAAAAAAAAAAAAAGCAAAAGAAGAGCTTTAATTATTAAGTAATTGAAAAAAGTTTTAAAATTATTGATACACAAAGCTCTTAAAATCATATATTGCAAAAACCATGAAGGTATGCCTATTCCATATTGATCAGGTTTGTCTAAATGAGCACAAAGAATTCTTTGTTGCTGTGTTCTTTTATTTAATTAACTATGAACATCTTGGACTCTATCTTAGGTACTTGGGATTTCTATTGATTCAATGCTAACTTGCATGAAGCATATGTGAAAATAATGAATATTTTTTGTATGATGTCCAAATCAGTACTCATGAAATACAGACAATATAACCCCCATTTCTCTTGGAGTTATTTTTTCAAATAAAATAGAAGACAATGGAAGTTAACAACTTTCTGAAAAGGCTTTTACTGATTGAAAAGATGTTTGCAGATTGAGGAGGAGGGGGTGGGGTTGTGTGCATCATATTTTGAATTGAGCATTATATCAAAGATATACAGGGTAGCTGGCATACTTGTAGACCATTCATTGAGAAATTAGGAGAGCTGTGTCCAAATCTAAAAGTCCTTCATTGAACTTTTGGGAATATTTAAGAAGTAACATAACCGCTTACTGTCTGAGTTGGGAATAATAATGCTGGTATTGGAGTGATGGTTAAGCTGTGACATCTTCTGTTTCATTGATCACTAGAGTTATTTGGAAGACATGACTAACTTGGCTGCTGTTATACAGTTTTCTATATATAGGTCCCTCAGAATAGATTTGCTAGCAAATATCTGTCTGAGCTAGGGATAATAATGTTCAATATCAACCAAGGTTCAATCTATCCAACTACTTACGTACATGTATACGTTACTTATGTACAGTCTCTTTACAGAGAGTACATTGGCTAGTTTTGGCTCGGTTACACTCTGGCAACAACCCCCAGTCCTCAGCATCTGAAAAGGCTCTGCCATGGCTACTTGTGTTTAGAGTGATGAGCTGTTTAGACAGATGGGGTCATAGGATAAATCGGCGGCAGCAGAACTCAAAGCAGCAGGTGGTAATGGCATACTCCTGGCGCCACTGGAATGAAACTTGGCTTCACTTGTCGCCCTCATCCATAGGGTGAAAGAAAAAACCCAATGTTTCACTGTCATTCATGTGAAGTATTTTAGGGAGGCAACAGAAGTGTAATGGTAGTGACTCAAGGAACTTGCTTATGACCGTCATCCCTTTCATGTGGGATATTTTGTTTCAACACAAGATGCATTATATTATCTCTTTTAGGAATTGAGGTTTTTTTTTCAGAACTGGTGATTGAACCCAGGGGCATTCTACCTCCAAGCTACACCCCTAGCCTTATTTTTTTTTATTCTTTATTTTGAAACAGGGTCTCACTAAGTAGCCGAGGCTGGCCATAAACCTGTGATCCTCCTGTCTCAGCTTCCCAAGTACTGGGATTACAAGTGTGCACCACCACACCTGGCTAGGATTTGGGTTTTCTGTACCATGAAGTGAAAGAACTTTCTTAATAAGTTTGAAGTTCTAGTCAATGAGAAATGCTATCATTTGAAGGAACTAGAGAAAACAGGTTTTAATACTAATCTTTATACTAACCTTTTGTGTTCAATATCAATTAAGGATAAACAACTCAGATCTTGAACTATTCAGAAAGTAAAGTAAAGCTGGGCATATTGGTGCATGCCTGTAATCCCAGTCCTTGGGAGGCTGAGACAGAAGGATCACAGGTTCATGGCCAGCCTCAGGAAGTTGGCCAGAACTCACCAACTTAGGAAGACCCTGTTTCAAAATTAAAAAAATAAAATAAAATATGGTTGAGAGTGTAGCTTGGAGGTAGAATTCCCCTGGATCCAATCCCAAGTACTCTGCCTTCCTCTTCTCCCTAAAAAAAAAAGTAACTTTGGTCTTTAGCAGACTATATTATGTACATAACCCTAAATTAGTTTATAATGTATAAAATAAGAATATATTGACCAATTGGAGTGTGTGTGTGTGTGTGTGTGTGTGTGTGTGTGTGTGTGTGTGCACTATTCACTGCTAACATTCTAGCAAGCTTTCACTTCTATGCACTGAACATCATGGATGGTATTTATTTGGCTCTAAGGTTTGTAATACAGAATTTGGACATGTTTGGAAGAGTTTGCATCCTACGTTTTCTACTTAAATGGCATCTCTGTGCAGTTGCCTGAATGGCAGCAAATTCCTTTTTGCATTCTGGAGGAGAAATAAATTTAACGCGTAAAACATCAGTCCTTGAATGCCTCACACATAGTAGACAATTTAATCAAAGTCAAGAATTTGCATTCTCCAGTTGCTAGGAAATGACATTTCTATATTTTGTCAATTTGTATCAGGAGTTGCTGTCTAATATGAAGATAAATTTGAATTGGATTAATTTGATATTATTTTTCAATATAAGGTGAAATATTTGCCATATTGCGTTAGATATACATATATAATTTCTATTCCAAATTACTCGTTTTTTCTGGTGTTTCAAATCATCCATTAAACTCAACAACTTGTTAGTGTCTTGCCCCAATTCATTTTATTATATAAAAAATTTTAAAATGGGGCAGTCCATTTCAGTAAAAAAAAAGATACAGGTAAATTATTTTAAAGATTGGACATACCAATTAACCAGTTGTGTTCTTACAAAAGAAAAAAAATAAATAAAAAGCTATAATAGCGAACCTTCTCATAGAATAACTAGTAAGTTACCTATGTCATTAATACTGATCTTTAATAAATATTGCTTGTTATTTTGTAATAATATTAAACACATTTATGGAAGCAGTTTTCTTGTTTCTTTTTTTTTTTTTTTTTGTGGTACTGGGGATTGAACTCAGGGGCATTCTACCTCCGAGCTATACCCCCAGCCCTATTTTTTTTTATTCTTTATTTTGAAACCGAGACTCACTAAGTTGCAGAGAGCCTCACTAGGTAGCTGAGCTTGGCCGCGAACCTGGATCCTCTGGTCTCAGCCTCCCGAATGCTGGGATTACAAGCGTGCGCCACCACGCCCGGCTAGTTTTCTTGTTTCTTGACATGATTTTTTTTTTTCAGTTGACAAATTTTTTTAAATAGCTCTATTGAGGTATATTTTCTGAATCATAAGATGCAATCATTGTAAGCATATAATTCAAATTTAAATTCAGCTTTAGGACACAACTGTCTTTCCCAAATGTTCCCTCGTTTCTATTTGAAATCAGTCACTGCTCCCACCCCAACCCCAGGTGCTTTTAGTTTCTCTGAGCTTTTTATTTTTAAATTAAATTATTAAATTTTTATTTAAGTAGAGTCACATAAAATGTCTTCAGGTCTTTCAAGGTTTATTCTTATTTCAGGGCATATTAGTCATTTATTATTATTGTTATTTCGCAGCACTGGGGATTGAACCCAGGGGCATTCTACCTCCGAGCTACACCCCCAGCCCCATTTTTTATTCTCTACTTTGAAACAGGGTTTCACTAAGTTTCGGAGTGCCTCACTAGGTAGCTGAGGCTGGCCGTGAACCCGGATCCTCCCGTCTCAGCCTCCCAAGTACTGGGATTACAAGTGTGCGCCACCACACCCGGCTCATTTATTATTTTTATTCCCCAGTATCAGTTCATTTCATTCATTCATTTAACAATTGATAGTCATTTGGATTGTTTCCAGTTTGTGGCAATTATAGACAATTTGGCTATGAATATTCTAATAAGAGCCTTGGTAAGGACAAATATTCTTATTTCTCTTGGATAGATACCTAGGAGTAGAATTTGCTGGGTGATGTGGCACATTCATGCTTCATAATTTCAAATAAACTACCAAACTGTTTTCTAAGAAGGCTGTTCCATTCTGTTTTCTCACCAGCAAAACATCAGGGTTCTAATTTCTCAACATTGTTGCCAATATTCAGTCTTTCCGATTATAGCTAGTCTAGTATCTGTGTGTAGTCGTGTGTCATTGTTACTTTAATTTGTACTTTTCTATGCAGTTACTAATGATGTAAAGTGCGTTTTCATGTGCTTATTAGCTATCCATATGTCTCCTTTAGTGAAATGTCTATTTAAATATTTTGCCCATTTATTTTTATTATATTATTTTCTGTTACTGAGTTCTAAGGATTTTTCTTTTCTAAATATATTCTGAATATAAATATTTGGTTAGATATATGATTTGCAATTATTTTCTCCCAGTCTATAGCTTGTATTTTCATTTCTTAACATCATTTAAAGATTAAGAGTTTTGAATTTTGATGAGGTACAATTTATTTCAGTTTTTAATTCTTCCTGTCATGAATCATGTTTTCAGTAGCATATCTAAAGCATTTTTGTTTAACTGAACCTATGTTCTTCCACAAGTTTTGTAGTTTAGTCCTTACGATTAGATTTATGATTTATTAATTTGGTAATTGGGTCTATGATATGTGGGAGAAAAGGATATGATATGAGATAACACCTGATCTCATTTATTTTGCATATGAATGTCCTTTTGTTCTTCTGGGAATTGCCAGGCAATATTCAGTGTTACAACTCATGAATATGGACATCTCTCCTTTATTTAGATCTTCAATTTCTCTCTATGAAACTATAGACTATAGTTTCAGGGCTTAGTGTTAAAACTTATATTTAATTTATTCCTAAATACTCATTTTTTGATGCTAGGGTATATTAATCTTTTTGCTTCATATATTTTGAGGATCTGTTGTTAAGTGCATACATATTTATATGAATATCTTCCTGCTCTATTGACCCTTTCATTATTACAAAAGATCTCTTCTTTTCCCACCTCTCTATTTTGAACCTATTTGTGTTTTTGAAGGGTATTTCTTATATATAGCATACAGTTGGATCTTACTTTCTTCCTAATTAAGTTTGTCAATCTTTGCCTTTTATTTAGTTCATTTATATTTAATGTAATTATTGTAGAGTTATACTTACATTCATTTTGTTGTTTTCTGTATGTTTTGTTAACCCTATTGCTCCTCTACTGTCTTCTTTGAGTTAAATAAGAAGTTTTAGGGTTGTATTATACATTCTTAGTTGACTTTTACCTGTAAAAGTCAAGCTGTATATGTATGTGTATGTACATGTGCATATGTGTATATATATGTTTGTGTGTATATTATATAATTTATATATTATTTAACATAATATATTATAATAATTTATATAACATATCACTTATATATTATTTAATAAAATTTATAAAATATTTTATTTTTGTATTGGGGATTGAACCCAGGAGCACTCTGCCTCCAAGAGACATTCCCATACCTGCTTACTTTTTATTTGAAACCGCGTTTCACTAAGTTGCTGAGGCCCTTCTAAGTTTCTGAGGCTGGCTTCGAACCTGTGATCTTCCTGTCTCAGCCTCTTGAGTACTGGGGTTACAGGCATGTTACACGACACCCAGCTTTTAGCTATATATTTTAAGCTAAAAGTTTTTTTTTTCTGTAGAGTTTAAAAATGCATTTTTATTGACTATAATCTCTCCATTAGGTAGATACTGATTTATTTCAGTAAAATGTACAAATCTTTGTTGGGAAATACGGGGACAAGGAGTGCACGGCCCAACAGCAAGAACAGATTTTATTCTGGGATGATCTGGGAGGAGGCAAGTGGCCAGGAGAGTCCCCGAGAGCCGGGAGCCCCTTTCTTACAGGCTGGGGTCTTCTCTGGGGCATTCGGAAGGAGGGCGAGCAGGAGAGTCGTGTATTCCTCCCATTGGTTGGCTTGGCAGCTGGCCGGAGCAGGTGGGTTTATGGGGCCAGGGGCAGGGGTGGCTAGACGCTCTTTTCCTGCCATTCTGGAGTCCTTTGTTCTCCACGTCCTCCGGTCAGGCCTCAGAGCCAGATCTCACAGTGCCCCCAGTCTTAGTGATCATAGGTTCATTTTCCTTCTCTTTCTATGTTTTACTATTTTTGTATGTATGATTTTGACATATGTATAAAGCCAACAATATAGAATTTTAATTTTGGCTTAAGCACTTTTCTTTTTAAACCTATTTTTTTTTTTTGGTACTGGGGATTGAACCGAGGGGTATTCTACCTCTGAACTACACCACAGCCCTATTTTTTTATTCTTTATTAGGAAACATGGTCTCATTAAGTTGTGAAGAGCCTCACTAAGTAGATAAGGCTGGCTGCAAACCTGCAATCCTCCTGTCTCAGCCTCCCTAGTACTGGTATTACAAGTGTGCACCACCACGCCCGGCTCTTAAACCTATTTTTATTTTATTTTGGCAATACTGGGGATTGAATCCAGGGATGCTCTACTACTGAGCTACATCTCCGGATATTTTTATTTTTTATTCTGAAGTAGGGTCTCTCTAAATTACCCAGGCTGGCCTTGAACCTGTGATCCTCCTGTCTCAGTCTATTTCTATGCATTTAAAGAAATAAAAATAACTAAAGACAAAACCCATTATATTTATTCAAAGATACCATTTCTAGTCCTATGACTTTCTTCTGCATTTAAATTTCAATGGTATTATTTCCTTTTGGCTCATAGGACTTCTTTTAGAATTTCATGTAAGTTTTACATCTTTTATCAACAAATTATCTTAGTTTTCATTCCCCTGGGGATCCTTTTTATTATCTTTTTGTTTTGAGGATAGTTTTTCTATATATAGAATTCTTAGTATACAGATGATTTTTTTCTTTTACTTTTTGGTGGTATAGGAGATTGAACCCCGGGGTGGTTTACCTCCAAGCCACACCCCCAGCCCTATTTTTTTTTTTTTTTAAACAAGATTTCACTAAGTTGCTGAGGCTCACTAAATTGCTGAGGCTGTCCAAGAACCTGCGATCCTCCTGGTCTCAGTTTCCCAAGTACTGGGTTTATAGGTGTGTACCACCATGCCCGGTAATGTTTTTAAATTTTGAATTTAATATTTTTATCCACACTTCACGGTTTTTAAATTTTAATTGCTCAGTTTTTAACAAATTTAATTTTTTTTTATCTTGGCTTCCCTGGGGCTGGCCTAGAAAGTCCAAGACTGTATAGTTTAGACATCAGTCAAAAACATGGGCAAATATTATGTTCCAGTATTCTTAGCCAGTAAGTCAATCAATTTTACTGCAGGTTGGAGAACATATTCAAAGTTTGTCTAGTTAGGCTTTTAACTTCTGGCCTGATTTCCTGGGTCTTTCTTGTACATGTGGTAGGTTCTCCTTCACCAAGGGATGTGGGGAAGCTATATATGTTTTTGTTTTTCTCGTTTTCAGAGTCTCCCAGTTAAATCTGGCCAATTCACCACTTGACCAAAGAAGGACTCCAGCTCGAGGTTGGCAAAGTTATAGGTTTCCCTACTTCATTTCCTTCCAACTTTGCCATCTTCAGCTGACAAAATCAGAGGCTTCTTTCTGTCCAATATCGAGTTGGTGGAATTTGAGTTCAAGCCCCAGCACTCCTCTGATCCAAATAGTAATGCACTATCCATTTTAGAAAGTCAGAAGAGAGGGCTTCAGGAATTTTCACCATGAATAAATAATAAGTGTTTGAGGAGATAGATGGATTTAATCTGATTTAAACATTTTGTAATGTATACCTGTATAGAAACTTTACCCAGTACCCCATTAATACGTGTATTTCTGCTTTTTATATTAGTTAAAAATAAATATAAAATAAAAACAAAAATCATTAAATAAAAAAATTTCAATAAAGACAAAATATCTGTATTAAAGAGAATACTGTACTGCCTGGGGTACCACATGCTGCCTTCATGAGAACTCGATGTTTTACAGTTTTAGAGTCCAAAGTCAGTTAACAAAGGAATAAACTTTAATGAAGTATGTCTTTGCTCAGCTTTTACAGAAAACTTATGTTCTTCAAAAATGAAAATAAATTTATTAAAAATACAAATTATATGCATACACATTAAATTTAAACCTGATTGTTAGTATGCCAAAATGTAAATATTTTGCAAAGCTATGTTACATGTTTCATTGGTCAGTGATAAAAAGGCAAAACATTTGTGAAAATGAACCATATAATTTAAAAAAATCTGATCATTTAGAAATGGGTAAGTAAATGTGTATCTTATTAGCTATAGAAACATGGTCCACTGAACCAGGTAATAGGAATGAAATTGTCTTGAATTAGCTTTATGTAAGTGTGTGTGTGTGATTGCCTCATTATCCAGCTCTCATGTGGTTTCTATAAATATCACACACAAACACAGACATACACATACACACACACGTCTTGTGGGAGAGGGAAGATATTTTTTCAAAAGCATGATTTTATTTTTGTATTCATTACATTAACCAAAAGTAATATTCTTTTTTTTTTTTTCTCTGTACTAGGAATTGAACTCAGGGGCATTCTACTTCTGAGCTACACCCCCAGTCCTATTTTTTATTCTTTATTTTGAAACAGGATCTCATTAAGTTGCAGAGGGCCTCACTAAGTAGCTGAGGCTGGCTGAGAACCTGTGATATGCCTGTCTCAGCCTCCGAAGTACTGGGATACAAGTGTGTGCCACCATGCTTGTAATCCCAGTACTTGGGAGGCTGAGACAGGAGGATCTGGGTTTATAGCCAGCCTCAGCTACCTAGTGAGGCCCTCCGCAACTCAGTGAGACCCTGTTTCAAAATAAAGAATAAAAAATAGGACTGGGGGTATAGCTTGGAGGTAGAAGCTAAAATTTTATTTGAACATAACAAACCTTTACTTGAATATAATATGAAGGTCCCCATTCTGTGTGCCTTTGAAAATGTCTTCTGTATTGAATTTCTTTTATTTATATATTTGAACTAATGTTATCTGAGTTTTACATTCCTTGAGGAAAGATCTACTAGCTCAGTCTTTGCAGCAAAGCATATAATATAATTAGCCAAGTCCCGGTGCACCTGCCTGGGAATGTACCGGGGCGTGAAGACAGAGTCGACAGAGGCAGCTTACTGGGAGCAGAGGAGGGGGAGATGCAGTCCTGTTGATGTTCCAGGAGGTTAAAATGTATACAGTCTAGCTAAGATAAAGTATGCACACAGGTAATGGCAGGAGACTAGACAGCCATAAAAAGTCTTTCTGATGAAAGACATTTTTGGAAATTTCTTAAGGGCCTCATCTGCTAAGAAAGTGGTATGAGTTTACAGGACGGCACAGAAAAGAAGGGGGAGTGTTTCTATTCTGAGAAGGTTGCCTGGAAGAGGAAGCTGCTGTTGTCTGGTAAGCTGACTGGCCCCCATCTGGCTGTGTTCATTAAAAGAGTAATCCAAGCAGGAGAGCCTGCTGGTTGCAGCAAAGGTTGGCACCAGAGGGTTTTGGGTGCCCGGCGGGAGATAAGCAGCCACAATTCATGTTTCTAGACATTGGAGGTCAAAAAGGGACGTGTTCTATCAACAAGCTCTTGAAGATGTCCTCAGCCACAGGGTCAGGTTCCTGCCCTTGGAAGTTTTAGGTTTTCTTACAGAGAATCAAAATCAAACAGAAGTTTGTGCAAGCACAGTGTTGACTGCGAGAGGCGGGAGATCAATATGAAGCTTGATCTGATTTGACCAATTTGTGGTGCTCTCATTTTTGCTGTTTGAAAATTTGTGCCAGAGAACTTCATTCTGTTTCTTGCTGGAAGAAATAATATCTATAGTGATAGAAATAAACGTGCACACAGTGTACTGGAAATGAAATCTTGAGTTGGGTGACGGGTTTGGATTCTAGTTTCATTTCTTAGTAACTCTGAATTTTAGATGTCAATAAATGTTTGCTTTCTCACACCTATGAAAGGTCTTATTTACTTCGCAGAGTTGGGTGAGAGCAAATGAGATATTTATGTAAAAGCATTGTGTAAGCACCGAGAATTACAGATGTTAGTCATCTTTAATGCAGTCTAGTGGGTCTCGCTGGCTAGGAAGTAGAATGGATGATCTTTTACTATACTTGGCAGGAAGTGGCTTATCTTTCAGTTATGCTGCTGCCTTTCTTGGTGGTGTGGGAAGGAAAATTGAGTTATGGAAGCTCTGCTTAACTGGTTCATACTTGGCTACTTCCACTTTCCCCAACAATATGTACTGGAAAATGACAATTTAAAGGGTATCAGAGAAAAATGGAACAATAGCAGTAACATCTAGAATAGATTTCACCAATTCTAAAGAAAGGGAGAAATTTTCATTAAAGTCTCTTCAAACCAAAGTTTTAATTTGTAAACATTCTGCTGTATTTTTCTCATATGTTTACTTTAAGTAATAAAATATTATAATATTAGCAAGCCTCAAGGCAATAATAATTAAGAGTCTGAGGGTGTTAGGAAAACAACCAAAATTAAATTTAGTATGATATTGATTGAACACGATAAACCAAATTTTTGTCAACAAACTCAATGGACTCTCACAGGAAGAGAACTTCTGCTTAGAATTTTCTTGTCTACAAATCTTCTTTGGTTAGCCCCACCTCCATTTATTCTATTTTTCCTTATGGCAGAAACACTCAAGAAATCGCACAGTCCAGTCTTATCCTTGTCTTCCATTCTCTTTTCAGCCCACTGCCATCTGGTTCCTGGTCTTGTTACACTGACATTAATATGCCGGGCGCTGTGCTCAGCAAGACATGTGTGTTATCATTTATTCCTTTAGTAATCTATGGGTAGATGTTGGGAATTCCATTCTACTCACACGGAAGTTGCTCCAGAAATAGTCACTCTCTTCTTTTAAAGTTTGGATTTGTTTCTCTCATTATTACCAGATAGTCCAGATCCGTAGTGTTTTGGGTATGTATCTATAAAGTAAAAGATTTATTATGTTGGTAATAGACAAGTAGAGGCCCTCCCTCTCTCCACCCCTTGCTTGTTATTTATTTATTTACTTGTTTATTTATGTCCTGGCGATTGAACCCAGGGCATTCTTCCTCTGAGCTACACCCCTATCCCTATTTTATATTTTCTTTTGAAATAGGGTCTCACTAGGTTGCTGAGGATCTTGCTAAGGTGTTACATCTAGCCTCCAACCTGAGATCCTCCTGTCTTAGCCTCCCAAGTATGGGGATTATAGGTGCATGCCACCATGCTCAGCTGCTTGTCTGTTCTTTATGTGTCTTCATTCTCAAGTAGGAACTCTCCACGCAGGAGAAAAGGTAGCCAGTATTAAATCTAAACTTGCATTTTTACCAATTTGCTAATTTCATTGAAAAGATCCTAGACAAGGGTCCATATCCAACTATCACAGGTCAAGCTTGGATCATGTGCCTCCCCATGAAAACAAAGGAGAAAATCTTTGTAATATTAAATTAAGCCAAATTTCTTAAATAACATACCAAAAAACATGACCCATAAGGGCAAAAAATGAAAATTTTGCTCTTGATTATATCTTTCATCCATGCAGTCTTTGGCATTGATGGCAATTCCTACTTTCTCCTTTTACCTTACCATTTCATTAAGAATGGTGTTTTGGGGGCTGGCAGACACTGTACTAGATGCAGGGTAGACACCAAGTAGAACAGATTTATATCCCATTCCCACCAACACTCTGAATGCCAGGGTCTATACTTCAGTCATTCCAGCAGGTATGCAGTAGTTGCCCATTGTAGTCTTAATTTGCTTTTCCTCAGTCACTGACATTTTTATGCCCTTACTTGACATTCACATTCACATCTTCTTTGGTAAAGGGTCTATTCAAATCTTTTGCCTGTTTAAAAAAATTGGTTGTTTTCTTATTGGGTTTAAAGATTTCCTTTATATTCCAGATATAACCCTTTTTATCACATATGTGATCTGTAGACATATCATTCCAGTCTGTTGCTTGTCCTTTCATTTTATTAATAGTGCCTTTAGAAGTTCTATACTTTTAGGTCTTGAATTTAAATCTATAATTCATTTTGAGTTAATTTTTGTATATGGTACCACACACACACTCACACACACAAAAGAAAGAAAGAAACAGGGTCTCACTAAGTTGCTGAGATTGGCCTGTGAGTCTCCTGTCTAAGCCTCACAAGTACTGAGATTAAAGTGTGTGCTACCACATCTGGCTAATAAAATTAAAATTTAAAGTAACATTTTAAAAAATATAATTTTGAAGCCATGTGTGGTGGCTCATGCTTGTAATCCCAGCATTTGGGAAGCTGAGACTGGAGGATCCGGGTTCGCGTCCAGCCTCAGCTACCTAGTGAGGAACTCCGCAACTTAGTAAGACCTTGTTTCAAAATAAAGAATAAAAAATAGGGCTGAGGGTGTAGCTTGGAGGTAGAATGCCCCTGAGTTCAATCCCTAGTACTGCAAAAAAAAAAAAAAAATTATATATATATATATACATATATATGTATATATATATATATAATTTTGATGCTGTCTTTGTGCTCTTTAATATATTTCTTAGGTCGCTTTATCCATTGAATCAATAGTTTCTCATTAAGGAATACAGTTACAGACTTGTGCAGTTTCAGCAGTAAAATTTTGATGTGGGAATTGCTCTGATTCCTGAGATCTCTTTTCTGCCTTTGCTTTTATGTATAGTGTTCAGATTACAGAGCACATTGTCTTAACAGCTTATGTATTTCAGTGGGAGCATGTTAATTTGGTAACCTGATCTATTTAAAACCTTCAAAATTTTTTTGTTACCAATAACTATGTTTCAGTCAACCTCCTCACTGCTATAATCCAAAACACCTGATCACACAATTAGAGGAAGGAAGATTTATTTGCTCACACTTTTTTGGAGATTCTGGGTTTAGTCCATGTGAGGCCAGAGTCTAAGGATCTTGGGTTGGCGGCAGGAGAGGGAGAGCTCACGGGCTCTGCTCCTCACACCACAGAGGCTGGAAACAGCTAGCAAGCAATCTGGGGGAGTCAAAGACAGAAGCACAATCCCGAAGGCCACATCCCCAGGGCCCACCTTCTCCAGCCACCCCACCAGCCTGGTTACCACCCGGCCTCGGTTACGACCCTCATCACTGAACTGTGTTGCCCTGAGCTCTTCAGCAGACATTCCAGATCTGACCATAACAAACCACGTCTTCTATTTTTTACTATCATATTTCAATATATTTGTGTTAATTTATATTTCCAAACAAAATAGGCATAAAGACTTTTGCACTTGCAAAAAATGTGCTGCTGAAAGCCAAAAGTGCAAAAGATAGTTTCATAGTCAGCATAGTCAGGTTCTTTTTTGTTTTGTTTTGTTTTGTTTTTTGGTAGCAAATTTGATTTTCAATTCATCAAAAAACCTCAACAAAACAAACAAGAAATATTGCCCTATTATCTTACCTCCTTTGGATAACAAGTTTCCAATTTTTCACCTTTAAAAATACATTATAGTTTTGGAATTCAGGATTTCTTTTGGATATAAGACCTATATTTCTTTTTTTTTTTTTTTTTTTTTTGGATTGTTTAATGGATTTATTTATTTAAACTGTGTTAAGAAATGCAGTGTCTCCCACTCATTATCTCCTTTTGAATACAGGGAATTTTTTTTTTTTTTTTAATTTTTTAATTTTTATTGTAGTAATTCGTGCAATATAGCGTACATCTTTGTTAAGTACAAATTGTTAACAACATATTTGCACACAATTCTCATTTATAAAATAAACTATCACAATGTTTCCTCTAAATAGGACAAAAGACTTTTTGTAAAATTAGAGTCATACAATAGCAGTCCCCTGCATTTCTAAGAATGAATGACCATGATGACCATTATTTTTATTGTAAGCATAGAATCTGACACTAATCAATATAAGCAAAGTTGAAGAACTTGATAAGAGGCTCTTGGGTTACATCATGAAAGTGAAGGCAGAGATGACTTAGGAAAAGAAGGAATGTGGAAGTTCCAGAGACTGGGCTACAATAGTTCATGAACCTTCCCTCTGCAGTGCTGGTCACTGAGGAGACTCCGCTCCAGCAATCCCAGGCTCTTCATTTCTGGTGCCTAGGTTTAAATTCCCATGAGACACGATATGATCTATGGCTTTGTTCAGGTCTCTGCTCCTGGACATCACTCATGGCTCAGGAAGCACAGTCACACAACACAAATTTGCACACCAGTGACCTTCTGGGGGTCAGGCTCCTCCTTACTGTGAACTGGACAGTTATGCCCAAAGTTGTCTGTCGTTGCAGGAGATTCAAAGAAGAGGATAGGTGTGTCAGGGTCATACTGCTGCCTGTGTCCTAGATGAGTGAGTGTGGCCAAAACTCCTTGTCTCCTAGGGGATTGTCATCTCCCAAGGCGGGTCTTCCACCATCTGCCTGTCATCCTCAGAACATTTCACCACAGTTCACAATTGACAATGTCGTGTTTTACTCATTTTTATTTATTATTTGCACTTAGTTTTGGTACTGGAAATTGAACCCATGGACATTCTACCTCTGTGCTACACCCCCAGCCATTTTTATTTTGAAACAGAGTTTCGTTAAATTGCTGAGGCTGGCATTGAACCTGCGATCCTCCTGTCTCAGCCTCCGATGTACTAGGATTACATAGGTGTGTGACACTATGCCCAGCTTTGTTTTACTCATTTTAGTATTTAATCCTCATAACATTATATGGTTCCATATTTTACTTATTAGTTCATTTTTAATCTGGGGATTCACAGAACTAGTGAACAGCAGAGTCTAAGGCCAACCTGATGTTTAGTTCTGAGCTAGTAAGTGAAAGTCAGGTTTGTGAAGGGAGGAAAGGGCTATAAAATTAATTCTTCAGTGAATTTCAGAAACTACTTTGTTAGAAAAGTGGAAGTGGAATAAGGAGTGCATAGATAAGTGTCTCCCTATTAGTAATAATAAAAGCCATAGTTTCTTTGTCTCTTCATCTCTTACAGAAGTGAATATTGAGCAAATGGTTTCTGATAACAAAGACTTGCTTTTCTGAAGGTAGAGCATAGATTCATAAAATATCTTGAATTGTCCTCTGGCTCGATTTCTATGTTTCAAATGAAGCAGAAAGTGTTTGAAAGTATGAAAGTATGCATAAATAAGAGAGTAGATGGGTGCTTAAGGGCTAGTTGTAGGAAAGAAAAAAAAAAGGAAACTCAAGTTTCATTGAACTGTCTTTACTTTCAAGTCTGCATTTTAGGATTTATTTTGTGATACTGTAAGTTTCTGGTGGAGCTTGATGTAGTTCAGCCGAAGGTCCCTGCATGTCTGTTTTATCTCTATAGTAAGAAGACAAAACAGTGATACTGAGGAGAAGTGAACAGAGGTCAGTCAAAGAGTTCAGGATATTTAGTTAAGCAGTGTATGTCATGGAACTGAAAAAAAAATCTCCAAATGTGGAGTGTCGTTCTTTTTTGTACCCCAAATACTGTTTTCAGAGTAAGAGAGATGATCTGTGAACCTGAATAATTCTCTGATTTTTATCCTTTGAACAGGTTTCAACCTTATTAGAGAATAGCTTCTGGTGAATAAATATCAAATCTTCCAGTTACAATAACTCCCACACAGAAGTTATTATTCTCCTCTATCCTGTTGTATTTTAATTCTTCCTTTCTCATTAGAGTGTATATTTGAAATCTCTCTTTGCAATTTATAACAATGATAAATTAACTTAGAATTCCCATTGGGTACATCCTGGTTAAAATAAGGATCTTAGGGGACCTTTCTGACTTTGATTCTTTATAAAACAGAAAGCTGGCTGCAGCCTAAAATGCAAATGAATCTCTGAAAATGTGTTTCTGTGAAGAGGTGGGTGAGGAGAGTAGTAGTGTTCCTACTACCATCTATCAGAGTTATCATCTAGAACATGCCATAGCCCTGATGGACCATGAAGAGGATTTTAGGAGGGCAGCAGCCATCTTCTTCCTCCATCCTTCTCCATATCTATCAAGTCAATCATAAGCAAGATAACATTACTATAGGTGTTGCCCTCCATTGCCTATTCTTGTTCACTGATGATTTTAAAAATGTGTGTGTGTGTGTGTGTGTGTGTGTGTGTGTGTGTGTGTGTGTGTATGTGTTTACTATGCTTTTAAGTTTAGGTCCATATATTTCACAATTGCCTTTATTATGCTATGTTATGATAAATAATTTTTTGATCTCTGTATAAAGTATATGTGATTTAAGCTGGTTATTTAGTTGTTACCATTGATGTGAATTTCATTCTTTGTTCAAGATACTTCCAATGTGTGGACATTATATAGCTTATAATTTGGAGTAGAGACTATATCTCTTTTTAAAGACATATCCATCTTTCAGTGATAAAGAAGGCCATCTCAGAAATGTCCTCTTTGAATGTGAACCTATACAGAAAGAAGTAGACAGTAACAGTAAGAAATGAACTTAGAGGCAGAAGGAAATATGTCAGTAAGGTGGGAGGGTACTGCTGAAGTCACTGCATTGAGGTCTGTGCTAGACTTGAAGCAACAATAATAATACAAATACTGCTCCTTCCCCCTGCGAGCTGGAGAGGAGAGATGTGGATGATGCTGTGTCTGCTTTGCAGGGTGAACCAACGCACCCCACACTTCCAGGAACCCTCACATGAAGTAAGTGCTTTGCATAACATCTCCAAAGGAACACATCTACGAGTTGTTGATGGGCCACTATGCAGAGAAAGTACTTTAGTGCTCATTGAATTTCCAGGAAAGAGGAAATGAGAAAGATGCGTAGTTTTCTGACTCTGCTAAAAAGAAAATGACAATATCCCAGAAGAGAAGGATCATGAAGTTTTCACCCCAACAATGCAATTTTATGAATGGTATTTAGTTGTTATTTCACATTATAGAATACTTTAAAATTAACACAAAAAGCGCCATACATGGTTAACTCCAAGGTCTTGTAGCTGGAGAGGTGGCAGCAGAGGAAAGGCCTGACCCTTCCAACTAGGATACTGGATTGATGCCAATATTTGTGGTAGAAGGAGATGTTTTCCGAACTGTTTGGCATTTCCTACCTAACAAAACACATGCTGTGGAGATCCTATGAATTGACTGCAGAAATTGTTTATGGTGGCCACCTAGTTTGGGGGTGTTGAAACCAAGCATCTTGCTCTGACAAAAATGACATGTGAGAACTGTGTCACATTGAGAAATTATTGAAACAAAGTTTTGACGCCATTATTAACTAATTTGGAACTATGACATAAAACAGTCTTGGTGGATATGATGGATTGGTTCTAGGATGCCCTTGGCAGACACCAAAATCCACAAGTGCTCATGTCTTCTATATAGAATGGTGTGGTGTTTTCATATAACCTTTGCACACTCTGCCTCATGCTGCTTCTCATCTTGAGATTATTTTTTAACACGTCATTAGATTATTTATTTAAGATCTCTTTTTCTAAGGTAGGCATGGATAGCTATATATCTCCCTCTTATAACTGCTTTTGCTCTATCATACAGGTTCTGGTAGGTTGTGGTTTAATTTTCTTTTGATTCTAGGAATTTAAAAATTTCTCTTCAATAACACACTGTTTATTCAAAACTATATCATTTCATCTCTGTATAGTTGATAATTGCTATAGTTTCTCTTGCTTTTCATTAGTAGTTTTATTCCATTGTGATCTTCAAAGTACAAGAAATTATTTCAAGTTTATTGAATTTGTTAAGAATTGCTTTATGGCCTAATATATGGTCTTTTTAGAAAAAGTAATATTCTGTAAATATCTGTTAAGTTCATTGATAGTATAATTTAACTCTGATGTTTCTTTGTCCATTATTCTGTCTTGATGATTTATCTACTGGTTAGAGTGGGGTATTAAAGTCACTGGTTATTATAGTATGGGGAACTATCTTTTCCTTTATGTTAAGTAGTATTTGTTTTATAAAATTGGGAGCTCAGACCTTCAGTGCATGCATATTTACAATCATTATATCCTCTTGATTAATTGTTCTCTTTATCAATATGTAGTGACCTTCTTTGTCTCTTCTGATTTTTGGCATTGAGTCTATTTTGTCAGATATATAACTGTAGCTTGCTTCTTGATTAGATTGGCTTGGAATATCATTTTTCTTTCTTTCATTCTCAGTTTGTTGTATATCTTTATTGCTGAAGTGAGTTTCTTGCAGGCAGAAGATCTTTTTTCCTTCCTTCCTTCCTTCCTTCCTTCCTTCCTTCCTTCCTTCCTTCCTTCCTGTCCTTCCTTCCATCCTTCCTTCCTCCCTCCCTCCCTCTCTTCCTTCCTTCTTTCCTTCATTATTTTTTGGTATTGGAGATTGAACCCCAGGGGTATTCATTCCACCATTGAACTACATTGTCAACCCTTTTTAAATTTTATTTTGAAACAGGATCTCACTAAGTTGCTAAGGCTGGCCTCAAATATGTGATCCTCCTATCTCAGCTTCCCAAGAACTGGGATTACAGGCATGTGCTACCACATCCAGTCTGAGTTTTGTTTTCTAATACAATCAGCCAGTCTGCATATTTTTTTTGAAGAATTAAGATCACTTATATTCAGGGTTATTATTGAAAGGTATATACTTATTCCTGTCATTTTGTTACTTTTTGGGTTGTTTGAATAGTCTATGTTTGTTTTTCTTCTATTATTCATTTTAGAAGTTTGAGTTTGATGGTTTTTCTAATGTTTGATGCTTTCTTAATTTTCATTTGCTTATCTACTCTTTTAGTAGAATTTATTCTTTCCTGTGCTGTTACTGTGTTTGTCATTCTTCCTCTTCTAGGTATAGGGTTCTTTTAAGTATCTTTTGTAGTGCTGGTATAGTGGTCATAAATTCTCTTAGCTTATGCTTATCATGGAGGATATTCATTTTTATTTTGACTCTGAAGGATAAATTTGTTGGGTATAGTAATCTAATTTGGTAGTTATTTTCTTTTAGGACTTGAAATATTCTGTGTTATCCTGGACTTCAGAATTTTTGCTAAGAAATCTTTTTTTCTGATGACTTTGATTTTAGATGTGACTTGGTTCTTTTCTCTTGCAGTTTTTAATAGTCTTTCTTTGTTCTGTACTTTTGGCAGTTTAACTATACTGTAACTTGGAGACATTATTTTCCGGTCATGTCTATTTGGGGGTTCATGTCTTTCCAAAGATTTGAGAAATTTCCTGCTGTTATTTCACTGTATAGGTTTTATATGGCTTCATGCAACAGGTCTGTAACTTTTATCCCTTGTCTATTCTGATTATTTGTATAGTTGATCTTTTAATGGTGTCCCATAGACCTTGGATGTTCTTTTTGTTTTTCTTATTATTTTTCTGTATTAATGCCAGAATGTGATAATTCATCAGCCTTTTCTTCAAACCCTGATCATCTTTTTGCTACTTGATCTATTCTATTAGTGAGGACTCCAACTGAGTCTTTTATCTGACTTAGTGAGCTTTTAATTTCTAAGATATCTGAGTCTTTGTTGAAATCTTGATCTCTTTATTGAATTCTTTGTTAATATTCTTTTTTCTTTTCTTTTTTTTTGGTACTGGGGGTTGAACCCAGGGGCATTTTACCTCTGAGCTACACCTCCAGCCCTTTTGATTTTGAAAGAGGGTCTCACTAAGTTGCTGAGGTTCTTGCAAAGTTGCTGAGGCTGGCTTCAAACTTTCGATCCTCCTATCTTAGCTTCCTAAGTACTGGAATTATAGGTGTGTGCCACCATACCTGACTCTCATTAATATTCTCTACTGCTGTTTTAGTCATCATTCTATTTGCTGTGATCTAAACACTTGACAACCATGACTTATAGGAAGGGAGATTTATTTGCTTATGGTTCTCAAAATTTCAGTCCATAGCTCATTTTATCCCAGCTGCCAAGCAGAATCCAGGGCTATAGATTCTTAGGACATGATGACAGGAATCAGAGAAAGCAAAGGGAGGAGGCAAGGGACATATTTGGTTTCCAAGGTCACATGCCCAGGGACCCACCTCTGAGTATGGCTGCCTCCAGAGCATGAGATCTGAGGGACATTTTATTTTCAAACCATAACACACTTAATTGTTCTTCTGTATTCTATTGGAATTCATTGATCTTTTAAAATATTCCTTTAATATATATATATACATACATATATATATATATATATATATATATTTTTTTTTTTTTTTTTTTTTTTTTTTTTTTTTTTTTTTTTTTTTTTTTTTTTTTTTTTGCGGTACTGGGGATTGAACTCAGGGGCATTCTACCTCCGAGCTACACCCCCAGTCCTATTTTTTATTCTTTATTTTGAAACCGGGTCTCACTAAGTTTCAGAGTGCCTCACTAGGTAGCTGAGGCTGGCCTCGAACCCAGATCCTCCGGTCTCAGCCTCCCGAATGCTGGGATTACAAGCGTGCACCACCATGCCCGGCTTTTCTTTTATATTTTGATCTGGCATTTCATCCACTTTGACATCTTTGAGATCTGTTACTATAGCATTATGAACTTGAGGAGTTATCATATTGCCTTATTTTTCATATTTTTATATTTCTATTCTGTAATTTGTGCTCTCTTTTCATGGCTCTGTAGGTGTGATTTGTGGATTTTATACAATGTCTACTGTATCGGAGGGACCTGCTGTTTCTGTAGCTCTTACAAGAGTGGGGACCCTTGGTAATTCATGCTCGTGTGGTATATCTAGACCACAGAGTTGCAGAGTGTGCAGGGTGAACCTTCTGTGGTTATTCCTCAGTGGGAGTGGAGGCTCCTTGTAGGTGCTGGCAGGTTCCCAGAGACACTGTTGAAACTCTGTTACTTGAAAGAGATTCTGATATTGGCTGTATCAATCATGGTGAGGGGTCTCAAGCAACTGAGAGCTTATGCCTCCCCCCAAACTGAGAATCAATAAATGGGATGACATTGAATTAAAAAGCCACTGCACAGCAAAGGAAACAAGAGCATAAAGAGTGAACCTACAGAATAGGAGAAAATCTTTGCCAGCTACTCCTCTGATAGAGGAAAAATCTTGAGATATATAAAGAACTAAAAAACATTAAAAATCAAATCAAGTCACTTCTCAAAAGAAGAAATGCAAGCCAGGCGTGGTGGCGCACGCTTGTAATCCCAGCATTTGGGAGGCCGAGACGGGAGGATCTGGATTTGTGGCCAGCCTCAGTGACCTAGTGAGGCACTCCACAACTGTTTCAAAATAAAGAATAAAAAAATAGGGCTGGGGGTATAGCTCGAAGGTTGAATGCCCCTGAGTTCAAAAAAAAAAAAAAAAAAAAAAAAAAAAAAAAGAGAGAGAGAGAGAGAAAAGGAAGAAGAAATGCAAATGGCCAACAAATATTTGAAAAAATGCTTGACATCATTAGAAGTCAGGGAGATGCAAATCAAAACCACACCAAGATTCTATCTAACTCTGGTTAGAATGGCAATCATTAAGAATACAAACAAAAATAAATGCTGGTGAGGAAGTGAGGAATTAAGAACTCTTATACATTGTTGGTGGGATTGTAATTTAGTACAACCACTATGGAGATCAGAATGGAACCAGCACATGACTCAGCTGTACCACTTGGTATCTTTCTAAAAGAGTCAAAGTCAGAATATTATAGTGACACGCATACACATGCTTATAATAGCACAATTCATGTTAGCCAAATTATGGATGTCTGTCTAGAGATGAATGGATAAAGAAATTATGGCATATATATACAATAAAATTTTACTCAGCTATGTAGAAGAACAAGATTATGTCATTTGTAGGAAAGTGGATGGAACTGGAGAATATCATGAGAAATGAGATCAGTCAGACTTGGAAAATCAAGGGCTACATGTTTTCTCTTATATGTGAAAGCTAAAGAGAAATAGGAAGGAAAAGGGATCTCATGAAAATGAGGAGAGAGACCAGTAGAAGAGTGGAAGGGGTGGGGGAGGGGAGCGGAGAGGGGGAAAAGGAGACTAGAGGAAGGAAAAGACCATACAGTGTTATGTTCTACATAGCACAGCCTGGGCGAGAGCAGGAGGGGGAGGGGTGTAGACGGAAACACACCATGAGTGTAGTGTGCATAGATGAATGTATCTCCTTGAATTTTACTATAATGTATGAGTGTAATGCACAAATAAAAATAGATTTTATTGGTGTATTGCATCTTTACATGATAGGTGCATTAGTGATACATTCACATATGCGCATAATATTACTTGGTCTATTTCCTTTCTAGTACCTCTCTTTTCTCTCTCCCCCATTCCTTCCATTACTCTACTGGTCTGGCTCCTAATTTTCATGAGGTCTCCTCTCTCCTTTTTTCTCTCTAGCTTTCCGATAGGAGAGGAGACAGGTCAACCTTGAGCCTGGCTTCCCTCACTTTAAGTCGAGGTGTCTTCCAGGGTTCTGCTGGGCCTGGCTTCTGTTCAGAGGCAGGCTTGATTCTTCTCCGCTGAGCTGCAAGTGGGGGGGGGGAGAGGTCTCTCGCCTACTAGCTCGAGAATGTGTATTTTACTTGTTATAATTCACATTTTTAAAAAAATGTGAATTATTAGACACTTTGTGTTTTTTGTGCTGATGGGGTTATCAATGAAGACTTCATATGGCAGAAAGCCCCTTGGAGCTTAGGCCTCCAGGCTCCACCCTGCAGGTGCCGGAAAGGTAACTTTGGTAGTAATCTCCTCTGAACTTTGAGTTTCTTGTTTATATTAAGATATATTAATTCCTGCTTTGCTTAACAAAGGATTGTTTGACGAGTTAAGTTCAAAATGGTTTTAAAATTATAAGACATATTAAGAAAATGTAAGCCGGGCGTGGTGGCGCACGCTTGTAATCCCAGCATTCGGGAGGCTGAGACCGGAGGATCCGGGTTCGCGGCCAGCCTCAGCTACCTAGTGAGGCACTCTGCAACTTAGTGAGACTCGGTTTCAAAATAAAGAATAAAAAAATAGGGCTGGGGGTATAGCTCGGAGGTAGAATGCCTCTGAGTTCCATCCCCAGTACC
>PVLC010006097.1:16645-71774 GCA_004027655.1 Graphiurus murinus | reverse complement strand
GGTAGTAAAAATAATAAAAAGGTGTCAGCTATAAAGCCTGGGAGAGAAACTAGAGACCAGACAGGGAGCAAATCGACAGCTGCAAGGGCACTTTCGAGTTTCTTCCAAACTAACCACAAGTGGGTGCGGTTAGTTGCCAATTTGGCAAACTGTTTCATGGTCAAATTTATGATTTTGAGTGAACTCAGCAAAGGTGTAGTGGCTCACAGGCAATAAAGCAGCCACTTAAGAGTTGTCTCTTGCACACTTAAGATAAAGTCCCTATGTGGACATTCATGCAAAAGCTGTGGTTAATAGTCCTCCTTCAATTCCACGGTGCCTGGTCATAACTGGGCATTTCATCCAGGAGCATCATTCAAAAAAGGTGATCCCAGCTCATGGGTTACATCAGAACTCAGAGAGCAGGAGACAAATAATGGCACATTCTCTAGCTTCTCCATTTTCCAAAGCATTTCTGGTAAAATAACTCTGGATATCTCTGTATTAAAAAGACTTTAGCTGGATGTGGTAACATATGTCTATAATTCCAGTACTTGGAAGATTGAAATAGAAGGCTCACAGATTAGAGGCCTGCCTCGGGAACTTAGCAAGGCTCTCAGCAACTTAGCAAGACCCTGTTTTCAAATAAAAAATAAAACAGGGCTGGGGGTATAGCTTGGAGGTAGAATGTCCCTGGGTTCAATTCCCAGGACCCCCTCCTCCCACACACACAAACCTTATCTTTCATCTTGTCTAAGGAGTACATATGTAGGATGAAGGAAACTGAGGCACAGAGAAGGCAAGTGGCTTGCCCAAGGCTATTGCTGGTGACAGAGGCGGGGTCAGGGACTTTTGACTGCAAGGCTTTCTGTGCAATAGGAAAGACTAAGTCATATGGCTGCAGCAAGCTGACAGCAAACATTGCCTCGCTGACTAGCCCAGGTCTCATCTGCCTGTGGCCACGAATTAGGTCACTTTATCAAAATTTCCTACACTTTGTCTGCTCTGTGCTTCTTCCTTCTCATTTCAAGGATTTCTTCTCCTTCAAAGTCTTCCAAATGCATGGTCTTCTGCTATTCAGGAACCATCTGTACCTTCATACCCTAATGGGAGGTGCAGACGCTCCATCGGCCCAGCTGCCATTCCTGCAGACAGTGTGGGTCTTCCCTGATGTACCACTGGGATCTGTACATTTCTGCTCACTAGTCTTTGAGCCAGCATGAGCACCGTGGTCTGGGGATAGAGGCTCGGGCAGGGGTGGGAAGGGAGTACAGGACTAGGATGGAGTGAGTAAAGCTCCTAGGGACCAAATTTAAGGGGACACTTGTTCTCACCATCAGCCAAATTCAGGTCATGCAGAAGTGGTTAGCCCTGTTCAGAATCATCCCATGAGAGGATGGGAAGACTGAAGCACTTATCCACTGACTTCTCTCTTTCATTGGTTGAGAATCGCTCCCTGCCCTTGGAGTGTTAATGCCTCTGGACTTCTGGGGTGAGCCTGCTGGAGGCCTTGCCAACTCTTCATGGTGCCAAAAAAGCCATTAGGCAAAGAAAATCAGACATACAAGTGTTGGAGGTGGGAAGTTGAAAATATTGTCTACAACAGCTGCCAGGGGGCATGGTTGGGCAGAGATAATAGAGGCCATCAGCTGTAGGAACCAACTACCCTACAAGTACCAACAATATCTTAAATATGCACCAAAATTCTGAAACCCACGTGCAGACCCCAGTCTCACTAGCCTCCTGTAACTCAGTCTCCCAACACTCAAAGCGAATTGAAAGCAAAAGTATGTGGCCCAGGGAAGTGCAGGATAAAAAAGGATAAAGCTAAGATTTAAGAAATATGAACTTTAGCCGGGCGTGGTGGCACACGCTTGTAATCCCAGCATTCGGGAGGCTGAGACCGGAGGATCCAGGTTCGCGGCCAGCCTCAGCTACCTAGTGAGGCACTCTGCAACTTAGTGAGACTCGGTTTCAAATAAAGAATAAAAAATAGGGCTGGGGGTATAGCTCAGAGGTAGAATGCCCCTGAGTTCAATCCCCAGTACCGCAAAAAAAAAAAAAAAAAAAGAAAGAAAGAAATATGAACTTTAGGAAATTATTAAGGCTTATGTTTTGATAGATTTCCTAGAAGAAAGAGACCTCAAGCCAGTGTCACTCATTGCAGAAGTCCTGTGTCTCACAGTAATGGGATTGCATTGGCATCCTCACCAGGCACTGTCAGAAACAGCCCACAGAAAGTGCAGCCTTGTCACAAATGTAGTGGTGGATCTAGAGGGGCTATAACTAAAGCCGTGGGGAGTCATGCTCCCTGTAGCATCTGTAGAGCACATTTCATGAGAGCTGCGACTGTCAATTTAACAAGATTTAGAGGGAATGGCGATACATACATATGTTTAATCCAGCATGTTTAACAGGAAGTCTAATTGATTTTCATCAACTCTAACCTGACCTCCAATCCTGTTGCTACACTAGAACTGTTCTTGGCCTGAGTAGTGATGAACCTCTAGGTTAACAAATGCAAATATTATTGTTAATAAATAAAAATACTTTTTATTAATGGCCCTCAGAGCAAAATGCAAAGGAGAGAGAGGACAAAATAAGGAGAGACACAAAAGATTGGGAGGGAGTGGTATGAAGGAAGCTGGGAGGCAGAAGGAATATATATAGTCAGAGAAGGAAATAAAGGAAGAAAACGTTTGGAGACAAAAGAGAGGAATAAAAAGAATTTTCATCAAGTTTTACTAGGTGGTTTGCAATTATACCTCCAGCTCCTCACAGAATGTTCAATAAAATTCTGTATTTATTTATTTATTTATTTATTTATTTATTTATCTATCTATCTATCTATTTATTTATTGTGGCACTGGGGACTGTTGAACCCAGGGGCATTCTACCTCTGAGCAACACCCGCGGCCCTATTTTATTTTTATTTGGAAACAGGGTCTCACTTCTTGCTAAGATTGCCCTTGAACCTGTCCTCGAGCCTCCCAAGTACTGGGATTACAGGCGTGCGCCACCACGCTCAGCAAAATTTCTGTATTGATACTAGTCAGCTTTTCATCCCTGTGACCAAAATACCTGAAGAGAACAACTTCAAGGAGGAAAGGCTGGTTTGGCTCAGCAGCTCCCAGGCAGAAACATTATGGCAACAGGGTGAAAGGAAAGCTACCCAGCTCCTGGCAGCCAGGAAGCAGAGAGCTGGAGAAAGAAAGGCACCAGGGACACATGTAGTCCCCAAAGCCATAATTCCAGTGGCGCCCCCTCCCCAGCCACACCCTACTTGCCCACAGTTAACACCCAGTATTTCTATTCAAATCATTAATTCACCACAAATGAATTAGCCCACAGGTAAGGTTCCATCATTCAATTATTTTACCTCTGAACATTGCTGCCTTGCCTAACATGTGGGTTTTGGGGGGGACAGCCTAGATCCAACCCGTCAGAGTATTATTCACTGGTGATATTGAAGTTGATTTTGATCACCATCTGAGACACCTATTGTCAGGAGATTAACCTCATACAGGTGATGGGAGAGAACAAAGTGCCAGGGACCCAGTTGCCTCAGTTATCTAAGAGCCTATTCAAATCTCTACAGCCTATGTTATTGTTCACTATTTTTTTCTTGAAACAGTCTTTGCTTGGCTTCTAGGATGCCACCTTCCTGGTTTTTTGGAGAGTTTCCTAACTAATTTTACAATGCAGTGTGTGGGTTCATCTTGCCTGCCTTTACTGGTGAAACTCCTGTTTCTTCTTGGCTTTCATTTTACTCTGTTTCTCCAAATATTTGATTGCCATCTGCAAGTTCAACATATTTATAACTCTCATATCCTTTTCCCAAACCCAGACTTCCTGTATGAGTCCTCAAAACTCATGTCCAAGGACATGTTGAACCATTCTGCTTGACTGTCCCGCAAAATACTCCAAACTCAAAATAAGATCCATCAGAATTCCACTATCCATCACTAAACCTGTTTCTCTGCGTGTGTTCCATATGACAGTGAATGATGCTACCTGGTCAATCAAGGTATAAATTTGTTCTTATCACTGACTCCTTTCTCTCCCTCCTACCATCCATTCATCACCAAGACCAATCAATCCTAACCCTTCAGACCTCCTGACTTTGTCACTTTCTAGCTCTATCGCCAACTACATCATCATCTATCATTCGATTACTCTAAGAGCTTTTGAACTGGTCATTTATTGCCAGGCTTACCCCCATGCCTCCTCCATACTATGTTCTCTCTTTTCTTTTGGTACTGGAGCTTGAACCCAGGGGCATTCTATCTCTAAGCTACATCCCCAGTCCTTTTTGGTTTTTGTTTTGAAACAGAATCTCTACAAGTTGTTGAGAGTCTCACTAAGGGAGAGGATGTCTTCAAACCTGTGACTCTCTTGTCTCAACCTCCCAAATACTGGGATTACAGGCATGTATCACCACTCCTGGCCCCATAGTAATTTTTTTTTTTTTTTTTGTGATACTAGGGATTGAACCCAGAGACATTCTACCTCCAAGCTATACTCCCAGTCCTTTTTTATTTTTTTGAAACAGGGTCTTGCTATATTGCTGAGGCTGTCCTCAAACCTGTGATACTCATCTCAATCTCCCAACTACTGGGATTACAGGTATGTGCCATCACACCAGGCTCATACTAAGTTCTTTACACTACACCCATAGTATTTTTTATAAAATGCAAATCCTATCTTTCACTTTCTGCTTAAAATACTTCAAGGACTCCCCCATAGCTTGCAGAGGAAAGTCCAGGCCCCTGTGATGGTTTACAAAGCCTTTCATAGCCTCTTCTCTAGCCTCATTCCTTTTACACTTTCTTGTACTCTAAACTTGATTCTACCAAATTAACTCTACTTCTGTAAATTGGCTCTGGTCTTTCTTACTTCCTTCTACATGTACAACTCTTTGCATCAAACTGCTCCCATTTTCCTGGCTAATCCTAACTCACCTCACAGGAATTAGGTTATATATAATTTCTTTTAGGAAATCTTTCCTGACACCAACCATTGAGTTTGGTATTAATCCTAGGTTCTACCCAAGCCCCATTGTTTACCCTTGGTCCTTAGCACTTTTTGCATGGCATGATAGTTATCTATTTTATTATTTGTCTATTTATTTATTCATTTATTTAATTTTTTGCAGTACTGGGGATTGAACCCAGGGGCATTCTACCTCCGAGCTACACCCTCCACCCTTTTTTTAAAAAAATTATTCTTTATTTTGAAACAGGGTCTTGCTACGTTGTGGAGGGCCTCACAAAGTAGCTGAGGCTGGCTGTGAACTTGTGATCCTCTCTGTCTCGGCCTCCCAAGTACTGGAATTATGAGCATGCATCACCACATGCCCTGTAATTATCTATTTTAAAATATGCCTGCATATTGATGCTTGTTCAGTGAAGAGGTGGAATCTAATTCCTCTGGGCTATAAGTGGGGAGTCACACTTCTAGGAATGGAATGAATGTCCCAGAATTGGTGCTGTGTGGCTTTTTAAACAAGGTCAGAGAAGGCCAGGAGACTTCAGCAGGTTTCTCTTGAGCTTCTCATTCTTGGAAGCCAGTCACCATATAGTAGTGAAGTAGAAGAACTACAGACAAGCCACATTTAGGTGCTGTGGCCCCAGCCCCAACCAAGGTCTCAGCTAACCACCAACATCAACCTCCAGACAGGTTACTGAGCAAGGCTCCGGTGATGCCAGCCCCAACCTTTGAACTTCCCCGGAAAACATGGGGCAGAGAGATGAGCTGGTGCTCTGGGCTCTGTCCAGATTAGAGATTCATGGGAAAAATAAAGTATTGCTTATTTTCAGCAGTAGGCTTGGGTGGTGTTTTATATACCAAGACATACTAAGAGCAGTTGTCTATTTTCCCAGTATAAGCTTCTCCTTTTCTGGTCTTCCTCCTCCTCCTCCTCCTCCTCCTCCTCCTCCTCCTCCTCTCCTCTCCTCTTCCTCCTCCTTTTCCTTCTTCTCTTCATTATCCTCCCCCTCTTCCTCCTCCTTCCATTTCTTCTATGGGCTCTCACTCTGTTGTTGGGGCTGGCCTTGAACTCATGATCCTCCCATCTCAGTCTCCACAGTAACTGGGATTATAGGAGTGTGCCACTGTGCCCAGTCCCAGTATACTCTTGAAGGTAAGGACAATGGTTGTTTAACTACTGCATCTCCAGTACTTGGCATACACTAGAGTCTCTCTATATATGAAATGTGAATGAAAGAATAAAATATGGTTCCAGCTTTTAAAAAGCAAGTTCAGAGGAAGAATCGGCTTCACTGAGAAGATGGAGGCTATCTTGAGATTTGGGTAAAGAAAGCAGCTTCTATTGACATAGGTCCCATATCTAGTAGTGGACTTTGCCTCCTGCATCATTTGATGTTCATGAGAGAAGAAATAATATGCTCAATCCCTCTCTCTCTCTCTCTCTCTCTCTCTCTCTCTCCCCCCCCCCCGTGTGTGTGTGTGTGTGTGTGTGTGTGTGTGTGTGTGTGTGATACTAGGGTTTGAACCTAGAGGTATTCTACCTTCGAGCTACACTCTCAGTCTGGTTTTATTTCTTATTTGGAAAGAGGGTCTTGCTAGGTTGATGAGAATCTCGAGAGTCTCACTACTTGCTGAGGCTATCCTCGAACCTGCGATCCTCCTGTCTCAGCCTCTCAAGTTCTGGGATTACAAGTGTGTACCACCCTGCCTGGCATCAGTCTTCTCTTGAATAAAGATTTGTCTCAGTGTCCTAAGCTATAAAACTCAATTGTCCAGAATGACAAAAATCACATGCTCCTTTAAACTCCTGACCTCTGATGTACAAATTTGAATTTAAGGAACAATTTGCCATGTTTTCATTTTATAATTTACTCTAGATAAAGGGGACATCTGTAAAAGACTGTAAAACTGAAGAGCTAATAGAAAGCAGGGTCTTTCCCCACTCCCATAGCTTTCCAGGGCCTTTCTTTGCTTTGTTAACTTACAGCAATTGCCTGTCAACTCTTCCAAGAACATCACCTATCATTTTCTGTGGTCCATAAAATTTTGGCTTTCATCCTTCACTAAAGGCTATTTCCCTTGAGTATGTCAGGGGTTATTTCTGTAGGTGTTCTGATAGCAACAAGTTATAAATTGTAAGTTAACACTTTTGGTAAAGCTGGAAAAAGCCCCCCTCTCCATGTGCTGTCTAGTTGCATTGTTTTGATCCCACACCCAAAAGCACCTCTTCTAGGGAAACCACAGTGTCTGGTTTCCCATCTGGTTAAGCACATGCCAGAAAGTCCTGGGTCAGAGGGCTGTAGAGTGCTTCTGGAGTTTCTGCTACCTGTCCACACCCAAAAATGGTCAGAGAAGGAATCCTGAAGCTCGAGATTTGTCTCAAAGTCTGAACTGCAAGAACGAGAAGCTTGTCGGTGTACCACAGCAAGGGGAGTTACATATCCCTCCTCTGGGAAATATCTTTGGCAGAATTCTATCATTATTTATGACTTAGATTTCAGGATTCACTAAGGAAGGATGAGGAATGGCTGTTTGCAGATGGAAGAAAACACTACTTCAGAGTCAAAGGCTCAGCTCTTTAGCACCAATCAATGAATAATTTACTACAGCTAGTGTTAATGCTTATTTGGTGACAACCTAGAAGTTCCCACTTACAGAAAGAAAAAATGTATATAGATAGACATGGGTCACATAACGACTTTTCAGTCAACAAGAGGCGGTCCCATCAGGCTTTTTTTTTTTTTTTTTTTTTTTTTGCGGTACTGGGGATTGAACTCAGGGGCGTTCTACCTCCGAGCTATACCCCCAGCCCTATTTTTTAATTATTTATTTCGAAACCGAGTCTCACTAAGTTGCGGAGTGCCTCACTAGGTAGCTGAGGCTGGCCACGAACCCGGATCCTCCGGTCTCAGCCTTCCGAATGCTGGGATTACAAGCGTGCGCCACCACGCCCAGCTCCCATCAGGTTTTAATGGAGCTAAAAGTACCTATGGTGTCATGACATCATAGCCAGTGTAAGAAGACAATGCAAAGCTTTGATTACACGCTCACAGCAATGCTGTCATAAACAGACCTCCTACACTGCCAGTCACATAAAAGCATAGCACATACAACCGGGTACAGTATATAATATTTACTAAAAGCCAGGCGTGGTGGCGCATGCTTGTAATCCCAGTACTTGGGAGGCTCAAACAGGAGGATCACAGGTTTGCAGCCAGCCTCCACAACTTAGTGAGACCCTGTCTCAAATTGAAATTACAAAATAGGGCTGGAGGGTGTAGTTCAGAGGAAGAATGCCCCTGGGTTCAATTCCCAGGACTACATACATACACACACACACACACACACACACACACACACACACACACACACACACAAAGTATACTTAATAAGGATAATAAATGACTAAGTTACTGGCTTATGTATTTACTATGCCATACTTTATATCACTGTTTTGGAGTTACTCTTATTTAGAAAAACGTTTACTGTGAAACCATATGCCATGTTGTGAATCCCATATTTACACTGGCAGCAGCAGCCTCACATATCCCATATCGACCGCATGTCTAGATTGCCTCTGGGGCCCACATACACTGGCTGACCGATACTATCTGGTTTGTGTAAGTAGAGTCAATGATGTCTACACAACAACTAAATTGCCCAAGGATGCATTCCTTAGAACCTTGCCCCATCGGTAAGATGCAGGACTGTGTATGTATGTGTACAGTTTGGCTATATCTTTAGCTTCTTAGGTTAATGAGATTATTTGGTTCTCCACAATAAATTAGAAGATAATTTTGGGTCCATTTGCATGCTATTTTAGTTCCTTCCTCACGTACTCAGCAAACATTTAGAAAGTCTGTGCACATCAGGTGCTGTGTTAGACACCTGAGAGACAAAACCGAGTAGGGCAAAGTTCTTGCCCTTGGGAGGTTTGAAAAAAGTTAAACAGCTGAGGGCAAACCTTAGAATGATTTTAGAAGAACATGCTTGGTATTTTCATAAGCCACTGAATGAATAATTTCCTAGTCTTTAATGGACATGTTACAAGTACACAACAAAACCGTTTCCTTAATCACATCAGACAAATCACAAATCTTTTCGTGACTTTTCTCTCTATCCTGCAGTGTGGGTGGGGAACATGTCAGATGCTAAGCAGTAGCAGTTTGCCTTCTTTAAGAGAATTCTCATAAGAGGAAGGAACAATGAAAACAGAAGTGGAGCTGCTCTGCTAGAAATGTGAGCATAGGAGCCCACGCTGATTTGATCTGCTTTCTGGCTTATCTCCCCTGCCCCCTTAGGCAATCCCTAAGAGAACTCTGCAAATGTCCTGGGGTTTCACAACGCACTACTTAAAAACTATGTGCTGAGCAGTGTACAAAATAGGCTCCAGCTCTGAAGTCTGTGAACGTGATGCTTAGTCATTGTGCTGATAACTGAGTAGCTCTGGACTCACTACTTTGTTCCCCCGGCTTCAGCGAGCAGATGCAGTCTCTGTGCCGTTTGTCCCTCTAGACTGCGAGCTCTTTTTGTGGATAGCTCAGCCTCCTCTGACCTTGTACCTCCAATTCTGGCCACAAGAACTGGCCCAACGAAAGTGACAAGAGTGGACCTGGAATGAATGAAAAAATGTACCAGAGAACAAACAGATCCCCTGGGAGAAGCTGCTGGAAGGGTGGTGGAGGCCAGAATGCACATGCTAACAACCTCCTCTCTAGCTAGTTACTTGGACACACAAATCAAATAAATGCATGTGTGTGCCTCCTTTCTACTTCCAGTCTTTTCTCCTTCCCCTTTATATTCAAAGTAGACACTTGGTCCATTCATGAGACCCGGTCCTTAGACACTCACCACCTTGGTCCAGCTCCTCTGGGTCTCTCCAGTTTGTGAATGTCCTTCCTACAATCACATCTGTGTTAACCTAAATGGTATGAGTGAGGTGTGACCATTAGCAAGTCCAGTGGGATGGGCGTTCCATATGATAAGGTTACCATTCCTCTATTATTTAGCAACTGTTTTATACAGTAGACTCACAGTACACGTGAAATTTATTCAAGTATCTTTATCGTCTTTTCATGAACTAACAAGGCAACTCTTGCTCATCCTATACAAGTGCATATTTTAAAATATAAGCTTTAGATTCATATTTGTCTTCACTAAAAATCATTTGTTACTTTTGGTTGGAGTTCCAGCCTATATATTTTCCTCCTAAAATATTGATTTTGATATGCATTGTATTCAATATTGCTTAAAATATTGTGTAAAGAACCTGTATTAATTTTATTCAAGTTATAGATGAAACTGTAGTAGGTCAGTAACCACTTTTTTTTAACTAGCAACAAATTTTTCTCCACCTTGTCCTTAAGGAAAGATTTTAACTTGACTGAAATCAAGATATATTGATTTTAAGAAATGTTCCTTTTCCATCCACGTCAATCCTATCATAAAAGGAAACAAGGTTAGTTCAGCATGGCTTGCTTTTAGTAAACTCACAGTTTTCTTTGCATGTGCTTCCAAACCATCTGCTCACCATCAGATGCCAAGGATTGAACATCAAACTCACCAGTTTCATAAATTTACTTTTACTATCTTGCAAGTTAGATTTATCACATGCAGAACGGAATGCATTTTTATTTTTTATTAATAACGTGCACATAGGGTATTTGGGCAAGACTTTGAATACAATGCATTCCCAAATTAAAATACTTATGGTTTGCCAGGGCCCTGATTCCATCGCGACTTGGGAAATGAGTGAACGTGGGGCTCTCACCCAACATGGCCCGCAGGGTCACTGTGACACTGTGTCTATGTAGTGTTTCCCTCAGTGTCCTTTGCTGCTTCTCTGTACAAAGGCACAGCCCACCCCAACAGACATACCCAGTGGTTTAAAGCAAATGATGTAAGAATTGGTAGGAAAAGAAAGGGGACTGCAGCAGTTTGAATGTGAAATACAAATGGCCAATAAATATATGGAAAAAATTTTATTGGCACAGAGTGAAGTTCCACGTGATGCCAACATACCTGTACCATCTCTTGATGTATTTCCCTCCACACCCGACCTCTCCGCCCCCTCCTCCCTCTCCCTACATGTGAGTGAGATTAGTAGCAATACCTTCATTTGTGGACATAACCTTATGTAAACTGTTCCCTTCCTCAAGACTTCTTCTTCCCCTCCCCACCTCCCTCCCCCAAGCCCCTTTCACTACTCTGCTGGTTTCCCTCCTCATTTATCTCAAGTCCCTTTTGTTTCCCATTTTCTCTCTAGCTTCCTCTTCTGAGAGAAAACATATATCCCCTGACTTTCTGAGCCTGGCTGATCTCAGCATAATGGTCTCTATTTCCATCCATTTTTCTGCAAATGACATAATTTCGTTCTTCTTTATGACTGTAAGATTCCACCGTGTATATGCCATATTTTCTTTATCCATTCATCTATTGACGGCCACCTAGGTTGGTTCCATAATTTGGCTATTGTGAATCGTGCTGCTATAAACATGGGTATGCATATATTTTTATAGTATTCTGACTTTAACTCTTTTGGCAAGATATCAAGGAGTGGTATAGCTGGGTCATATGGTGGCGGTTCTACTTCTAGTCTTTTGAGGAATCTCCATAATAGTTGGAAACTTAACCCCTAGTGCAACAGTGTTGAAAGATGGGACTGATAAGAGGTCCCTTACAAACCAACCAGTGCCATTACTGAGGGAGTGAGTGGGTTAGTTATTGCCGGCGTGGATTTCTGACAAAAGAATAAGTTCAGCCTGACTTCCTCTCTCTGTCTCATGAGCACTCATGTGACCTTCTGCCATGTTAAGACACAGTACAAAGACCCACACAAGATGCTAGCACCATGATCTTGGCTTCCCAGCCTTCAGAACTGTGAGACAAAGTTCTATTGCTTATAAACTACCTGGAACAGGGAAGTCTGTTGCAGCAGAAAATGAACTAAAATAGGGACATTCTAGAAAGAAAATAACTACACCAATAGCATCAGGTAAATAGTTCAGTACGGAAAAGGAGAAAGCTGGATGCAACTTATTCTGGAATGGAACAAAATCCACATCCCAAAATCCTTTAAGGAAAAAATAAACAGCTGGGTATAGTGGTGCATGTCTGTAATCTGAGTACTTGGGAGGCTGAGACAGGAGGATTGCAGGTTCAAGACCAGCCTCGGCAATTTAACGAGACCCTAGGCAACCTAGTAAGACCTTCTTTCAAAATAAAATAGGACTTGGAGTATGACTTGGAGGTAGAATGCCCCTGGATTCAATCCTCAGTGCCATTAATAAATAAATAATTAAGTAAAAAACGAACAATAATAGCTGAGGAAAATTCGAGGTAAAACCTAGCTCTTATACCATTCTGTCTTATAGTTCATGTGCTCTGGAGCTTGAGACAAGAGCAACAACAGTGATGGAAAGTGAGGCAAGCAGCCCGCGGTAGTGCAGGCCTGTCGCCTCGAGGAAGCAGCCAGTTGAACTTGAATGTGTATGAGAACCAGCTGTCAAGAACTGGGTTTTTGTTGTTGCTGTTGTTTTGTTTTGTTTGTTTCTTTTGCATGCCTTGTGATTTTATGTTTCAGGAACTTTAGGTCCTTTAGGTAGGAGGCTGCCCTTCACATGAGAGCCCTCAGAGCTCTTCCTACTTTATAGGTAGCTAGCTGTGCTTCCCATATCGTTCCCATCTACTGTATTTCAGGAACATCCTAACGAACCCCCCATAGAAAGAGTTTTCCTCTTTGGTTCAGATTATTTTTTTTTTTTAGGATTGAACTCAGGAGCATTCTACCTCTGAGCTATACCCCTAGGCCTATTTTTATGTCTTATTTTGAAACAAGAGTCTCACTAAGTCACAGAGGGCCTCATGAGGTTGCAGAGGATGGCCGTGAACCTGCGATCTTCCTGTCTCAGCCTCCCAAGTACTGGGATTACAAGTGGCTAGTTCAGATTACATTTATAAAAAATTGTACAAAAAACACAGCATTGCCTCTCTCTCAGACAAAAAGCAAGTCTCCTGAGTACAGCCAGACTCACTGCTGTGACCCCACCAGAAGCAACTGCAGTTACCTTCTTCATTTCTTAAGCAATCAAGTGTGAGCACAAAAAAATAAAGAAGAGGAGAGGAAGAGGAGAAGAGAAAAACTAAATTTTGTTTAGATCAGGAAATATATTTTGGGACACATTAGGAAGAAGTAAGATATCCAACATAGTAACTATTCTTTAAGTAGAATATTCAGAAATTGGAGCTGTGTTTTTGTTTTATTTGGGTTTTTCCCCACCCCACCCCCTTTGGTACTGGGGGCATTCTACCTCTGAGATACCCCTCTAGCCCTATATTTATTTTCATTTTCAAACAGGGTCTTGCTAAATTGCTGAGGGTCTTACTAAATTGCTGAGGTTGACCTTGAACTTGCAATCCCCCTGTCTCAGCCTCCCAAGTAGTGGGGTCACAGGAGTGCACCACCACGCCTGACTGGAGCTGTGTTTTTTGGTTCTTTCTTTCTTTGCTTGCTTTCCTGCTTTTGTTTTAAATTCCTTAACTAGAAAGCTGCTGCGTTACTGTATACTTCTCTTCTTGAGTTATTGTGGAAAAGGCAAAGCTAAAGGAACAGAGAATAGATCCATGGCTTCCAGCAGCTGAAGGTGAGATGCAGGGTTGACCACCCTTTGATGGGGCTGATATAACTATTCTGTACCTTTGTTTTAGTGGTAGTTTCATGGCTCTGTGCATTTTTCAAAATCCATGGGGCTTTACACTAAAAAGAGTGATTTTTTTTTCTTGTAACAAGTTTAAAAATAAAGTTAAATTTAAGTTGCAGCATGACACAGGAGGAAGACTACTCTCCTGGGATGCAGGTGACCTGAGTGCCTCATCTGCCAGCTCCATCTCCCTTCTCAGCATTATAGGAAAATGTTATTTTTGCTCTTATTCTTATTACACACAAAGGAAAATCTCGGCTGTCATTGTGTTTCAATGTCTTTGGGACCATGGTATAATATTTCAGGACATAGAAGGTATCTGGCAGCATCCCCAGATACAGCATACACCAGAGAGCCCTTCCCAGCTGAATGCCCCCCCTTCCCTATCTCCCTCTGGTACTCTGAACCTCCCCAAGTCATTGTATCTTAATACATTTTACTAAAATCTTAATGCATTTATTTATTCATACATTTTACTATAAGCAAAATTAACACTTATGTTTTCCAATGCACTTAATGAATTCAGTAATCCGGCTCTTGGGAGAGCAGCACATGGCTCTGAGATGGGACTTGGCAACATAGAGATATCTACGGTGAGCCATCCTGTGCATATCCTCTGCCGCTCTCAGCTCTGCCTGTGTCCCCTCTACACGGTTCTGGTGATGGAGTGGGTGTTTCAAGAGAAATCCTCCTATCCTGGTACTCATACATTATTAATTACTACGTATTGAAGTGCTTTTTGTTACAAAAAATGTTTCATATTATGCTTTTGCAGGCTTATTCATGATTTATTTCAGCATTTGTAAATGATCAGTCCTCGGGTATTTTTACATACTTCATTTCCAATTCCTTTTCTCTTTTGTCATCGTTCTCTAACTGCTACAATTTGGTTCTGGACTGTTTCCCAAAAGCTCATGTGTTAGTGGCATGGTACCCCGCGAACGGTGCTGTGGGAAAGTGGTGCAAGAGTCACAAGGTCAGGGCCGTTTCCACCAAGATTTCAGAGGGAAGCATGGAAGGCCCTGCGGTGTGTTGCAGGGTTGGAGTCTCTGCCCACATTCCCTGACCCAGCGATGCATGGACCTGTGAGAGTGAAGCCGAAGCTGTCATGGAGACCCCAGGAAGTCAGAGATGCCAGGGCTCTGGAAGAACTGCCAAGGGAAGCTGCAGGCAGCATGTAAAACCTGCCCAAGAGAGTGGCCCTGCCCACCTCCAGCAAAGCTGTGGGGCAGGGCCACCTGAGCCCTTAAAAGCCCACATCTCTCCATAGTATGCCCCACGTGCTGGACATGGAGCTGTAGGATTTAATGTTTGCCCTGCTGGGTTTTAATTTTGTTTTGTTTTGATCTCTCCTCATTATTTTCCTATTGCAACCTTTTGGAATAGATGGCCTATTTCACCATTGTATCTTGAAAGATGTAACTTGTTTTTGTCTTACAGTGGCCCATAGCTAAGAGTTTGCCTTGTGTCTGAGAAGAGACTTCGGACTTCGACTTTTGAGCAATGCTGGAATAGTTAAGGCTACAGGACTCTAGGAGATGCACTAACTGCATTTCTTACTGTGCGATGAACACGCCACACACAAGGCTCCCAGCACAGCGCTTATATGTATGGCGGCATAAATGATCATGGCTTGTGGGTGCCCGATTTCCTGTTCTTTCAAATTACAAAGTTCCACCTATTGCTTCTCCAAGAAAGTCCACCTACCACTCCTCACCTGCCTCAAGTCTAAAACCCCTGCCCTGGAAAGCCTAGTGGCTAAGAAAGAGGCAGCCTGGTCTGCAAACTGATAAACAAACCAAAGTGTCAAGCTCGAAGACAAAATCAAACTTTTAAAACCATCACTCTTTCTTTTTTGGGTAGAAATGGAAATCATCACTTTAAACTGTGCTGATCACAGTTTTGTTCACCAAGACCTTTTTTCTAAGCTGCTACTGTTTATTCTAGTGATATGCTACTAGAACTTTATCGTGTTTATACAGGTGAATGTTTTTGGGCCGGACTTCTTATGGCAATAAGCCCCGTAAAATGAATTCAGGCATGTACGTGGGTGGGCATTATTAGCTGCTGGTAGTGTTTCGGTGAATTTGGTTGTTGGAGATTGGCACTGTGGGCTACACCTGGGCTGCTTTCCCTTCTCTGGGTGCAATTCAATTCAAACAGGCTGTACCTGGTTTTGCCTCATAGAAAACTGCATGTTTAAACCAGATGAGAAGGTAAAAAGACATCCTGAAAACCAGAGGAACTCTTTCCTATGGCATTTAGCCAAAGCAAGTAGTGAAGGCCCGTGGCATTTAGGGCAGCAGCCTTGGCTTCAAACAGTTCCAACAACCTGGGGATCTCAATGTGGTAAGCAAGGATAGTGTGGCCAATGAGGAAGACTAAAAAGCCCACACAGCAGATACTACAGGCTCCACTGACTGAAGATAGTGTCCTCTTAAACTGCATTTACTAGGTATTTAGTACTGTGCAATTGTGGATGTCCAATTAATAAACTTTGTTTGCTGGTAAGTGGAAAAGCATTCCAATGCCATACACATCACTTGAGAATCCAAGAGGACCTGTGATTCAAGGTGTAAAGTTGAAGATGGGAACAAGTCAACAACTCCAATAGCCGGTTACAACAGTGACATTGTGCTACCAAAATAACAAGAAAGCTGGGCATGGAGGCACACACTTATAATTCTAGTACTTGAGAGGCTAAGACAAGAGGATCATAGATTTGTGGTCAACCTCAGCAACTTAGTGAGGCCTTCTGCAACTTAGTGAGACCCTGTTACAAAATCAAATAAGTGTAGCTCAGAGGTAGAATGCCCTTGAGTTCAATGCCCAGTACCACAAAAAAAAAGAAAACAAAACAAAACAAATTAAGTATCTTTAATAAAGCAAAATATTTTCTCTGCAGTGGATATTTTTGCTGTTCTGATCCTTAAATTAATTACACATTTTAAAAATCAAAGCATGCTTTCTGAAACTGAAAATTAATTGCAGTGAGGAGAAAATACCCTTGTTCAAGAATTTGTATCAACTGCCAACCCACTGGTATCTGGAACTCTAATAGAATAGTCTGCTCTTTTTGAATGGAAGATGCCAATGGAAAGAGGAGGTGTTTAAGTGCTTAAAACTGCATCTTCTATTTGCATCCACCACAGATCAGAGCAGAAAACCATGCTCTCAGCCTGTACCTTCCCTGCTCCTATTGTAAGGGTTCTTGGCCAGGTTAGGCTGCCTGCTGCCAGCTAACCATGTTACCTGCATTAATCCCACTGGGTTTCAGGAATGTGAAGAAATCTGGGCAGATGGCAGTCAGCAAGATCCTACATGCCTTAGTTCTCAGTGCCAAGGAGAGCCTGTGGAGAGTGGTGGCTCATTGGGTTAAATTATAAGGAAAACTGAGAAAGTTATTTAAAAATGTAAGCCGGGCGTGGTGGCACACGCTTGTAATCCCAGCATTTGGGAGGCTGAGACCGGATGATCCGGGTTCGCGGCCAGCCTCAGCTACCTAGTGAGGCCCTCCGCAACTTAGTTAGACCCTGTTTCAAAATAAAGAATAAAAAAAAAAATAGGGCTGGGGGTATAGTTCAGAAGTAGAATGCTCCTGAGTTCAATCCCCAGTACTGCAAAAAAAAAAAAAAAAAAAAATGTAAATGTGCCTTCAGTTCTCCAAATAGTTTAGTTTGGACAATTCCAAGAAATCAAGAACTAAACTGTTGTGAACACCTTTGAAACTCCCTCAGCTTCTTTTTTTTGCTTTCTTCTTCCTGAATTTGGCATTTACTAATTCCATATATGTTTTAATGCAATCTCTATGTGAAAGTATTTATAGTCAATAACTAGTGTCATTTTGTACATTTCAAACTTTATATAAGTAATACAATACTGGTATTGCACCCATCAATCTGTAACTTGCTCTTCTTGCACACATTATTTTTGAGATTTATACATGTTGATAATATAGTTCTTATTCATTCATTTTCAGTGCTTTCCAGTATTTCATTGGATGAATTAATCAATTATTCGTCTGTTGAGAGATATTTTCAATTTTGTCTATGATCTTTTATGAATATGTTTTGGTGTGTCACTTTATGCATATATGCAAGAATTTCTTTTTCTTTTTTTGCAGTACTGGGGATTGAACTCAGGGTCATTCTACCTCCGAGCTATACCCCCAGCCCTATTTTTTATTCTTTATTTTGAAACAGGGTCTCACTAAGTTGCAGAGTGCCTCACTAGGTAGCTGAGGCTAGCCGCGGACCTGGATCCTCTGATCTTAGCCTCCCAAACGCTGGGATTACAAGTATGCGCCACCACACCCAGATATGTGCAAGAATTTCTGTGGAATATATGCACAGAGTGGATTTGCTCCATAATCTTGACTTTCGTGGCATTACCAAACTGAGCTGATTTATACCAACATCAACAGTATGAGTTTCTGTTGCTCAACATCTTTGACAACACTTAATATTATTGTCCTTTAAAATTTTTCCAGTCAAGCCAGGTGTGGTGGCACACACTTGTAATCTCAGTATTTGGGAGGCTGAGACAAGAAGGTCGCAGGTTTGTGGTCAGTCTTAGCAAATTAGTGATGCCCTCTGCAACTTTTATTGTTTCCAAATAAAAGATAAAATAAGGCTGGAGGTGTTGGGGGTGTGGCTCAGAGGTAGGATGAGTTTAATCCCCAGTATGAACACACACACACACACACACACACACACGCACACGCACACACACACAGAGTTCCAATCAGATAAATATGAAAGTGTCTTTTTATGCTTTAATTAATTTTTTCTGGATTACCAGAGAGATTGAGCATCTTTTCACTATCTCTTAGCCATTCAACTTCCCTCTTCTGAGAATTGTTGAGTCATATCAAGTAATTTTATATTGTATTATTAGGTTACATAATTTGTCTTTATACTTTTGATTTGTAGTAGGTAAGTTTTCTGAATACTAATCCTTTGCCTCTCTCTTCCAAATTTTTGCCTTGCCTGTTCATTCTTGCTTTCTATTTTCTAAGGAATAAAAGTGTCGTTCGTTTGAATGCTTGCTTGTTTTTAACATAGTCAGGTTCCCCTATCATTTCCTTTATAGTTTGAGCTCTTTGTGGCTTAAGAAATGTTTCCCTAAAACCAAGTTCATACAGGCATATAGAAAAACACATAAACGTTTAAAGTTTTGCTTTTCAGTTTAATTCAAATAGAACTTATTTATTCATTACTGTAGGATATTTTTCATGTGTTTAACCAATTATTCAAAGCAGCACTAATTTAAGCCTTTCTTTTCCCAAAGATCTATCACAAGAAAAGTTCCTGTAAACATACATTCTAAGTGCTATTTTTTTTTTTTACCTATCCCAGCAATTATACCACATTGTCTTACCACTACAGTATTATATTTTGATGTCTAGTAAGGAACACCCTTGTTATACTGGAGGGCACTCACTTTATTCTTTAAAAAGTATGTTATTCATGAACCCTTGATCTTCCACTTAAATTTTAAAATAAGCTTGCCAACACACACACACACACACACACACACACACACACACACACACACACACACAGAGCTACTGACAATTTGGTTCAGGTTATATGAAATGTATATTGAAGAGAATTGGACTTTATAAAATAGAGTCCATCTATTCATAAACATAATATACTCATTCATTTATTTAAATGTTTCCTTGATGATTTTTCAATCAAGTTTTATACTTTCCTCCATAAAGATCTTATAGGTCTTTTTTAGATTGACTCTAGGTTCCCCACATTTTCGGTACTATTGTAAGTGGTATCTTTCATCAAATTAATGCTTGTTGGTTTCTGCTGATGATAGAAAAAAATTGATTATTGAATTTTGTACTTACTTCCAGCTGTCCTCTCTGAAAAGTGCTACTGATTGTAAGTTCTCATGAAATTTTCTTGTCCACAATAACACTGACTTTTATCTTATGCTTTTTTGTCTTGCTGTGCTGGCTAGGACTTGATAAACTGAATATTTAATAGAAAAGCTGGCAGCCAGAAAACTTGTTATATTCATGACTATATGGAAATTTTTAAATATTACTAAGTATCACGAGTACCATTTCCCCCTATTTAATGTTTCAGAATGTATGGAGGATTTGTTCTGAGCACAATAGCTGCTCCAGTCATCTCCAAAAATCCCTATACATCAACTATTGTCTCCATTTTCCAGCATGCCTCTTGCTGAACTGCCCCACACAAAGAACAAGTAAAAAAAAAATTATACATCTTATTAATTTTTGGCACAGTTGGACAATTTCATATTATCCAGAAAGGCCACATAAAGGCTGAATGCACACATAGTCATAAAATTCAGCAGACTGAAGCACACAAGTCCAGAAACAAAGGGAAACCACCGAGCTCTAAAACTGTTCTGCCTTCAAGTTCTGAATTGATTCCCTTTGAAGCCCTTAAATTTTATTTGTTGGGGTAGGGGGAGGGAGGAATTCACTGTCACATGTGGAGGTTGTTTATTTGTGGCTGTAAACAATCAGGGTCGGGAGATGGGGTTATAGAGAGTAGGGAAGTTCTTAAATATTTTAGTGCCTCAAGCCAGTACAATCTCAAATCAGTTCTTATCACATTAACCACCCCCTTCAAGAA
Source organism: Graphiurus murinus (assembly GCA_004027655.1). Lineage (NCBI taxonomy): Eukaryota > Metazoa > Chordata > Mammalia > Rodentia > Gliridae > Graphiurus > Graphiurus murinus. The sequence goes on along the minus strand of PVLC010006097.1, from coordinate 51,484 downwards.
AACCACTATAGTTCTAAGAATCGATGGCACTATTCTGAAAGGTAACTATCATTCTAGAATGTGCCACCAAAGAACCATCATTATTTTGCATTCCTACAGCAAGAAGCAAAGAATAGCAGTATCAAACCTCAGCCTACTACATCCTATTAAAAAATTAGGTTACTACTTAAAGCAGATTTTTAAACTTGCACTTTTAAAAATGATTTTAAGTGTACTACATTCTAAAGATACTTCATTATAAAAGTTAGAACTTAAAAATTAAAGTAGTACTCTGTTTGGGGAAGGGGAGAAATGGGGGGGGGGTGCCAAGTGCTGTGTGCATGTATATCATTGTCAACATGATTTACATTACGATGTGAGACTATAATGCACCAATAAAAGCATTTTAAAAATAAAAATAAAAGTGCAAAATTTACTTTATCAAGATGATTTGCTGGAAGATTTCTTCAAAGACTTCCTTTCCTCTTATGAATTGTGTTGAGTCGTTAAAGAAAATAAATGATACTAAACATCGCCCACTGGCACCTGCAAAATAAAAGGGGGGGGACCGTTGCTTTGACATGGTAGGGGAAAATAACTCATTTTACACAAATTTAGCATACAGGCTATTTTTTTCAGGTTCTCATTTGTTAAATCGACAATTTAGAATTTGTGAAGCAGGAGGAACAAAGATATTGAATCCGAAAAGCCTGTAAACATGCTTAAATATAGTTTGTTTTTATTGTGCTATTTGCTAGCTCAGGTACATCAGGCCGACCACCAAAGCCTCGCTCCTGGACACTCCGGATTTGGAGCCCAGCTACAGAACCCAGCCACCCGGGCGCCCCGCGGACCTCGCCGCTTTAAGCGTCGGGGCCTGAGGCCCGCCCACGGGGGCGGGGCCCACGCGGTGTCTTCTGGGAGTTGTAGTTCCGGGCTCTACGATCCTCTGCTCCTTTTCTCCAGACCCCCTCTGCCGCCCAACGGCCTGTAGATTCTAAAGCTACAGTGTGTTGAGCACCAGGCACTCCCTGGCATAAAAGCAGCGGCATCTTCTTTAATTCGGATCGGGGCACCGCTGATGACATTTAGACAGTGTTTGGAAGCTGCGCAAGCGGCGCATGCGCGGGTGCGGGGCGGGGGCGGCTGTTCGGTCAGTGCTGGGGGTAGGGGATGTAGGTAGGGCCTGCGGTGCTAGCTTGTGAGGATTCTGCTTCCAGGCTGGGTTCCTTAGCGCGAAGACTGGTAAAGACAACGACAATCAGGGATTCCCCCCCACCCCCATCCTGCCTTTCGGACTCTCCCACCTCCTATCTCTTCCCAATTTGCACAGTTGCAGCTTCCCCCACCCCGGTTTCTCCGTGGGAAGCTTTTCTCCACTCTGTTGTGAAATCCGCTACAGCTTCTCAGCCAAGGCCTTTAGCCCTCCTGGAATTCAAGCTGGCCCCTCTGCCAGATCCAGGTCATGTGAGGCGGCCAAGGGCTTGAAGCATAGGCCCTACAAAGTAGTGTCGCTGCCACTTCTCCCAGATTTATGGTTACTCTGCCCTCCTCTTCCCCTGCAAGGCTGGGATCAGCCAGGCGACAGATAGGTAGGTAGGTAGGTAGGTAGGTAGGTAGGTAGGTAGATAGATAGATAGATAGATAGATAGATAGATAGATAGATAGATATAAAGATAAGATAGAGAAAGATAAATGTAATGATAAGATAGATTAGATAGATGTAGAGATAAGATAGAGAAAGATAAATATAATGAGTCCTTAAGTTTGGAAAGGTCTTTCATAACTTCCTTGCCCAGGGAGGTGTCATCCTACCAAAAGGACAAGTGAACATGCACTGATGTAGTCGATTACAGAACCCAGGAGTGAAACCTGCAGGAGTCCTTCCTACCACTTCACAGGTGTCTCTGAAAGAGCTAAAGGAGGTGGCCAGAAGCACTAATGCTAGCTGCTTTTCCTACTAGTCCTGCCCTGACCACAGCCACCTGGATTAGTGAGCAGTTACCTTTCAGTGAGTGACTCCTCCAGCAAGCACAGAGGATTTTGCCGAGGGAAATGTTACCATTGGGCAAATACCCTTGTGGAAAGATATACTTGAGGTTTTAGCTTAGGGGGCAACCTTTCCCAAAGATAACCAGGTTGTGCTATAAAGTACCCTCTATATTCCAAACCATAGGATTAACCACATTTTGCTGTGTGATTGCTTGTTTGTCTGCCTTTCTTGAGAGGCTGCAGCACTGTTTTGTTCTCCATTGTCTCAGCAGTGCTAGCATAAATGTCATCTAGGCATATAAATGATGAAATGCAGAAATCCTGTCTCTGCCCTTCAGGTCTGTACTCAGTGTCTGCTGAGAGAGGTAGAGATGAAAACAGAGGTATCGGTTTATTCAAAGCTTGGGAGCAAGACAGCAGAAGAACATTACAGCTTGGAGTGGTCTCAGAAACCTGCATAAAAAGCAATATCTGCTAACAGGGAGTCCCTGCTAAGTTTTGGAATTGTGCCTCATTGCATTAGAAGCTAGACATTGTCACACCATATTAGCTTCACCTGAGAGGAGAAGGGGCCAATTTTCTAACAGCAGACCAGGTCCAGCACACAAATGCTCCCCCCTTCCTGGTGGTCATCTGCACAAGCTGCACTGGGCAGGGACCCTGGCTTTCTACAAACATCTTTGGAATGCTTTTTGTGGTGCCTTTTGAACATAGAGCACATTCTTTTGAACCTCTTCAACACTGGAATATCTTGTTCCTTCAGGATTTGATATTTGGGGATAGCCAAAAATCACTTGGATGCAAGCCTGAAGGTCGAAAGGTCGAAGGTGTTTTTTTGTTGTTGTTGTTTTGTTTTTTGTTTTGTTTTGTTTTGTTTTGTTTTTTGTTAACCAAAGGCAGGGGTTTTCATTCTGGAGTGTGTGTGGAAGTTCTAGGTCTATGTGTAATTTCCCAAGGCAGCATGTTCAGCTTTTATTATATTCCCCAAGGATTCTGTGATTCAAGAACGGTTAACAAACCCCTGCTAGAGACTTATGAGATCATCCCCCCCCCCTCCATGCCTTGTAAACTGACTCTGGATAAAGTCTTGTGTTAGGAGAGCAAAGGGCAGGTTTCGACTTTGCCGGCAATTAGATGCATAGGCTCAGTGGGTTCCAGAGCTCCCGGAACCTTCATGTCCACACATACAAAGTAGAGGGTACAACTGAGAGGGTGGTATCTGTGGTGCTGTCTTGCTCAGTAACTGCGTGGAATTCCAACAGAGGGATTTCAGAAATGTTTTTGAAAAGCAACAGCATTGGATCAGGCAGGTAATACAATCTTCCCAGGGGACTCTTCCAAATGACCATCTTAATTAAGAGTGTTGGTGCTGGTATGCTTGTTCATAAAAATCAGCCTCCTGGTCTGAGGAATCCAGAGTCGTCCACCAGGTCAGAGAGGGCAGGCAGAGGCTTTAAAACAGAAACTTACTCAGAACAGTAAAAATGGGTGGGTGATGGGGGGAGCCTGGAACAAAATGCGTGCTCTAGTATCCTATTGTCAGGGGCAGGAATATGTATAGTTTTTTATGTTATCAGTTTGAAAAGAAAACATGGAATGACTTATCCTATTGTCTGCTCAGGCAGGCCAGAAACAAGAATTCTGCCTTAAGAGTGAAGGCTCTAGTAGAGGATTTCATCTTCAAAAGGGCCAATCAAAGTACACAGAGTTCAAGCAAGAGAACTATTTGGCTGGGACTAAATCCCAGGCAGCAGGAGTTCCATTCTAGGAACTAGGGTACAGGGTGACTTGAGACAAGGCTGAAGCCATGTGATCAGGCTTGGTCCCAGAGCCTGCAACTAAGGTCTTTGACTCAGGTGGTAAAGGGTAGGGGGACCTGGGGGACCACTTGGAGTCAGGGACAAGCTGAAGAGCCAGCCTTTGAGAGTCACCATCAGCTGTTGGTGGGTTCTTCCCTCCCTCCTTCCTTAACGGCTAAACCATACATTAGCATATATGTTCTGTTGACAAATAAAATTTTTAAAAATTACATTTTAATCAGCCAAGGTATAGGCCTGGCAATAATGGGAAAATTGAGAATGGCAAAAGGCAAATTCACATCCCAATTCCTAGGGGAAGACCTCTTAACTTCCATGTTTTTCTATTGTAAAATTTCCCACAGGTTGTTGTAAAAAGCAAGATATATGTCAATGCAAGTTTCATTTAAAAAGAAGCAAAAAAAAAATTACATTTTAGCATGTGCTTTTGAAATGGAATGACTTGGGAAATATTGACCAATGGGTATTGAGGTACAGTTAGGAGCAAGTTGTTTCCGGTGTGCTATCACACAGTAGTGTGACGACAAGTAATAATGTACTGTGCACTTCAAAAAGCTAAGAGAAAAGATTTTGAAAGCTTTTATCATAAAGAAATGATAAATATTTAAGAAGATAGATATGTTACTGATTCAAACATCATGCAACATATACATATTTCAAAATATAACATGGTACCCCATTCATATGTATAATTTTTATGTATCAGTTTGAAAAGAAAACATGGAATGACTTAGATGATTTACGTTTGTGCGCCTTCTGCTTTTGTTCTTACATGTATTCATCTCTCTACCTATTTTCTCCTTAGTTGGTAATTTTCCCGCAGATGGGGCCAACATCAATATATTTTTCTTTAGACTTCTTCAATATTGACCATTGTGTTGTAGGCATAAAAGCATTCATGATGTAACACTTTTAAAAATCTGTGAAAAATAGAGTACACCACTTCATCCTGACCAATATTTTCATATCCAAGTCTGCCAGAATGAATAATGGTTTGTGAACCATTAACACTAAAGTTTTAATTTTTTTCAGGGCTACTCAGATAAAATGCCTACCTGTGTTCATGGCCCCTTTTTTTCCCTTCTCCTTCTGCTTCCCCGTTTCTTAATCTGTGAGGAGGGAGAGAGAAAAAAAAACAAAACAGAACAAAATGCTGCTCTTCAACCTTAAGGAGTTTGCAAACTTGAGATAAAGATTTCCCACTTAAGGAAATAAATGACTAAGTACTTAGTGGCTAGAAAATAAAAATCCCACAAAGGAAGCCAGGTGAAGTTAGCAGGGGCGCGGAAGAGTTAGTCCCTATTTTTCATGTTCCACAGAGAGAAGGGAATTTCTACTCTCCTAAAGGCAAGCTTCTCTTCACCCCAAGGGGAGGGGTGCCTAGTCTAATCTGTGAACCTGCGCTCCCTTTTCTCTCTGTGCCCTTCGTGGGGTCAGCCGGACCACAAATCACCCGCATTCTTTCTGCCCTGTGTGAGCCTGGCCAAGTAGCCTTTGCCTTGCACAGGGAAGCCAGCAGTTTTGCCTGGTAATTAAAGCTTGAGAAGGGCTTTTGGGAAACCCATTTGGCTATGGGTCAGGTACACTGTGCAGGTCAGCTTTATCAATAAGTAAAGCTGGCATTTTGATCTCCATTTGTCTCTTGGCCTTCTCATTGGTTCCAAACTCACAACGAGAAAATAGGGATGTTCTTTTTGGCCTCCCTAGCCCCCAGTACAGGGAAGAAGACCAGCCTTGCTGTGGGTCATTCTGGATGGAGGATCTGGGCCTGATAGTCTCTACGAAATGGGAACCTTGGGGGCCTTTCTGTCACAGGACCCTCAAGCTGTATAGTAGCTACTATTGATCTGGAGGTCTTAAAAACAATTTGGGTCTCCTCACCTCAAAAATACCCAAAGTCCACCCTTGAAGAGGAGGAAGAGGTGGCTGTAAGACACCCCTGCTATGTTAATTTGTCCAATGGATAGAGTTAGGGCCAGACACATAGAATTCACTGAGATTAGAGACACAAGAAGAGCTGCATCCACTATTCCCTGATTATATACAGGTGGGCTTGCTGCCTCAGCTTTGGCTCAAGGTGTTTTCTCTGTCTAGAATTCCTTGTCTCGGTTAGTTTCACCTATCAAATCCAAGAAGAGGAACAGTGTCCCTGAGGAACGCTTTTATTTTGTTGTTTCCTAACAAGCTCCTACGGGTTGTGTAAGAGTCTTGAACACTTGCTCCACTGTGACCCTTTCCCTGACACTCCCTCCATGTCCTCTGTGCTCAGTGGTCCCTGCTCCTTTGAATGGTCTTTGCCCCCTGACATTCCATTATTTCAGCTTACGGCTTAGAAGCCCTCCTTCACGTGGCCTCTGTCTCTAGCACATCTCTACCCTTGCTTCTTATTCTAGACACTTCTTACAACCTGCCTCAAGTACTCTTCCTTCCACCTCTTAGAATTACTTGGAAAACTCTTTCATCCTCTAATACCACCATTACTTTGTCCCCGTCGGAAGTTTTCCTTCACCCTCCACTTTGTGACTTCCCAAATTTTTACCTTACCTCTCATGGCACCTAACATGCTATATTACATTTTGTTTGTTTGCTTGTTTATACACCTATCTCTTAAACTTGTATCTGGATCCTATGGGTTCTTTTTCCATGGGGACATTTCTTCTTTTTACCCTTGAGCTTGGGACCTAGTAGATATCCAATATAAGTTGAATAAATGAGTGAATTATATGGTTTATATACCTATGTGTCCCTCCCACTTTATTATTAAGTCTTTGAGGTTAGGAATATTGGCTCCCGTGGACCTTATTCCTTGTAGATGCTATAATGTAACAGGCACCCAATAAAATGTTTTTATTGAATTAATAAATGGATGGATAAATATATAGCCTTTTGTGATATCTGCAACCTGACATGTCCTTTCCTTCCTTTGAAACCTTGAGCACCTTCCTTGTGCTCCTCCTGTGGCATTTGCTTTAGCTTTTATTTATCTCATAGTCTAACCCCCTACTTGACACCAGCCCTCCTTGAGGACGGGATTGGACCTCACTTCCTTTGGTGTCTCCCTGAGTGCCTGCCACGGTGCCAGGCTTATCAGCAAGTGCTCCAAGTTGAACTTTTCTGAGAAAGCCGAAAATATAGGTCATGGAGAGCCCCGATTCCAGCAATGAGATACCCTAGTGTGTGAGCTTCAGGGATTAAATTTCCTTAACACTTTGCCTTGTGCATTCTTTTTCTTTTCTTTTTTTTTTTTTTTTTTTTTTTTTTTTGCGGTACTGGGGATGGAACTCAGGGGCATTCTACCTCTGAGCTACACCCCCAGCCCTATTTTTTATTCTTTATTTTGAAACCGAGTCTCACTAAGTTGTGGAGTGCCTCACTAGTTAGCTGAGGCTGGCCGCGAACCTGGATCCTCTGGTCTCAGCCTCACGAATTCTGGGATTACAAGCGTGCGCCACCACGCCCGGCTTGCCTTGTGCATTCTTAACATTGTCAACTCCCAGATGATAGGAAAGTAGAGTGGAAAAGATCATATCATTTCATATTTGGTTTACCTGTAGTGTACTCAGCTCATCAGTGCCCAATAAATGTCATTTTCAAATTAATAAAGGCTGTAAAGCCCACCCAAAAATGAATGAGTCCAAAGATACTAAAAGTGGCCAAAAGATGAAAATCACATTAGCCCCTAAGGAGAAATGGAAAGGCAGCTCAACAAATTCCTCTTTAGGAATTGAAAAATATGCTTTCCTCTATAAAAGATCGAGTGTTAACATGTACTTTGAACTTCAAAATGTGAACGTCCCATCTCTTAACAGTCGTGGGGGATTTTCATGTTTACTTTTTGCCTGGGAAATCATTCACTCCATTTCCTTCCTCTTTTCCCTTTCCAGCTTTTTTTTTTTCTTTTCTTTCATTCAGCACATCTTTTTTGAGCATTAGCTTTAACTATGTGCTTGATACATGTTTATTGAAGTGCTTTATACCCAAAATTTTGCATAACTGTAGTGACAACTCTGTAATGGAGATATTATCTTTAATTAGCATGTGACAAAACTGGGACTCAGGTTCAAGAATTTGCCCGAAGCCCCACAGCCAGTCAGTGCTGGAATAACATCTGAACCCAGGTCTCACAAACTTCAAAGCCCATTTGTTGTGGTTAAATTCTTGCATTATAATGCCTCAATATAGAGATCAGTGGTTCTCTGACATAGCTTACAGAAAGTTGGAAAGACAGACAAGTAGGTCAGAGGTTAGCGAAGGATAACAATGGAACACAAAATCTTCTCTGTCGGGAAGAAGGTAGGAGGATCAGCGATGGTGTCGCAGCCAGCCTCAGCTACTTAGGCCCTACACAACTTGGTGAGACCCTGTTTCTCATGTTGGTTTTCTGTTTTTGTTGTTGTTTGGTTTGGTTTGGTTTGGTTTTTTGGCCATGCTGGGGATTGAACCCAGGGGCGTTCTACCTCTGAGCTATACCCCTAGTCCTAGCAAAAGGGAGGTCTGAGGGATAAAGGGGAGCTTGCTGGACCAAGATAGGAGCCTCATGTGGACATAGGTGCAGTAAGTGTGAAGATCTGGGGAAGTGGGAAGCTGCCCAGCATATTCAAGGAACTATAAGTGTTTCTATTTAATCATTCTGTGTATGTCAGCTTTCCATTACTGTAACGAAATATCTGAGATAATAAACTTAATAAAAAAAATGATTATTTTGGCCCATAGTTTCAAAGGTTTCAGTGCATGGTCACTGTTGCTTTGGGACTGTGGCAGAAGCCTGTTCACCTTGTGGCAACCAGGAAGTGAAAGAGGGAGAGCAAGAGCAGGTACTGGGGTCCCAATATCCCCTTCAAGGCTATTTCTCCAGTGACCTAACTTCCTTCCACTAGGTCTCACCTCCTAAAGATTCTGCCACCTTCTAGTTGACATCATGGGCTGAGGGCCAAGGAATTACCATTTATCACTTCCACAGGATATATTAAGTATAAATCATTTTATTATGATGACATCAGTCATGATATCTAAAGTCAATTTAAGAAGAAATGACTTCACTGGTCACCCTAAACACCCAAACTGTATTACAGTCTAAGGTGGTGGATCTCTAGGGATCCATTACACTACTTTCCCTTAATTCTTTAATTTTTTTTTTTTTTTGCAGTCTGGGGATTGAATCCAGGGGCATTCTATCTTTGAGCCAGAACCCCAGCCCTATTTTTAATTCTTTATTTTGAAACTGGGTCTCACTAAGTTGCAGAAGACCTCACTGAGTTGTTGATGCTAGCCGTGAACCTGTGATCCTCCTGTTTCAGACTCCCAAGTACTGGGATTAGAGGTGTGAGGTTATTAATAACCACACCCAGGTTATTTTTCTTTAAAATTTTTAACAGATTTAAAGTCAGCATATTTAAAGAGACATGCATACTCATGTGTATCACAGCATAATTCACAATACCCAAGTTACAGAATCAGTCTAGTTGTCCCTCAACATATGAATAGATAAGAAAATGTGGTATGAACATCTAATGGAATTTTATTGAGCCTTTAAAAAACAACCTGAAATTATGTCATTTGTGGGGAAGTGAGTGGAACTGAAGACCATAATTTTGAATGAAATAAGTCAGACTCACAGAGAAAAGTATCATATGCTTTTTCTCGTATGTGGAAGCTAGCCATGAAAAAACAACATAAAAGGGACTTCATGAAATTAGGATGGAGACCAGTAGAGCAGAGAGAGGGATTAGGGGTGGGTGGCAAAGGTATTGGGGAATAAAATTGATCAAATTATGTTTTTGTATGTGTACAGATATGCCACAATGAATCCCACCATTCTGTATCATTAATATGCACCAACATGAAAAAGAAAAAACAAATTTGATACAGGTTGTACATGTTTTGTATATTTAACAAATATATAGTGAGTATTTTACAACATACCTGACATTTTGTTAGGTCTTAGGACTATCACAGTGAGCAAAACAGACATGGTTTCTACCCTTATGTTGTTTATAGTCCAGTGGGAAAGAGATCCCATAAAAAATAATTGCACATATGTGCAAAGAAACTAGTTATGAGCTGTGATGAAGGAAAGGATTGTGTACAAAAGGATTACTCCCTTAGGATGGTTGGTCAGGAAGGGCTTTGCCAAAGAAAATCAACAGGTAAACCAAGATCTGAAGGATAAGTAGGAATTAACTAGGCAACAATGGCAGGAGAAAGCATTTTAGGTAGATGGAAGAGTGCATGCAAAGGCCTGAGGTGAGAAGGAGCCTGGCATATTTTAGGAACCGAAAGATAATGAACAAGGACAGAGTTGAGGCTGAGCTTCCGGTGGAGATGGAACCATGAGTGCTGTAGGCTGTGCTGGGTGTTGTCTCTGTCTTTACCCAAAATGATGGGAGGCAGAAGCTGGGTTTTACATAGGAAGTGACATGAATTGATTTTATTGTAAAACAATGTCCCCGACTGCATGACAAGAATCAGATGTGAGTGTAGTAGGAGTGGAATTGGGGAGACTTGTGAAGAAACGGTTGGAATAGACCCCACAATGATGGTAGTGTAATAACGTGGTGACAGTAGAGAGGTAGAGAAATGGATGGGTGTCATAAATACTTACGAGTCGGAATAAGAAACTTTGATGGTTGCTTCAAAAAGGGAGAGCGCTGAATTTCTAGGCTTGAAAAAATTGAGTAGATGATGATTCATTTACTGAGATAGGAGTAGGAGTGAGGGAAGATCAGAAATATACACGAATTTGATGGCTGTTTTTCTATTTTATTTTTATTTATTTATTTATTTATTTATTTATTTATTTATTTATTTATTTATTTATTTTTGTGGTACTGGGGATTGAACTCAGGGGCCTTCTACCTCCAAGCTATACCACCAGCCCTATTTTTTTTTTTTTTTTTTATTCCTTATTTTGAAACCGAGTCTCACTAAGTTGCGGAGTGCCTCACTAGGTAGCTGAGGCTGGCCTTGAATCCAGATCCTCTAGTCTCAGCCTCCCGAATGCTGGGATTACAAGCGTGCGCCACCATGCCCGGCTTGTTTTTCTATTTTAAATAGTAACTACCCTGGGTTGGGTACCATGCTAGTAATTCACATTCAAAGTCATAGAAGTCCTTTTCTCTGATGCAGTAGAGACTGGTAGCAGGTTGACTCCTATCCTACCAAATTCAATGAACTTGAAAACATTAAATTTACTGCCCTCTGTTATAATTACCTAGGTGCAACTCGTCAACATATGGACACCTGTTGCTCTAAGTATTGTTCCCAACTTCCTTTGCAATTACTTTTTTATGACTCCCTGGGCAACTTCTGCAGGGTTTTTCTTCTCTCTGTATTCTACCTACTACATGGTGACAAGTTTAGCAGGTATATCTAGTCATCTTCCTCTTCCTCCTTCTCAGGCAGTTTAAAGTTTTCTTGATTAGGTCAGTTGGTCATTGGACAGGTGCATTCTCAAACCATTCATAGTGGATGTTTGTTTTCTTTGATTTATTGTTCCAAGTCTTCCATCCTATTGAGCATCATAGTTGTATTTCTTACTTCCCTTCCTAAGGTGCTGCTGTACTTTTCCCACTGTGATAGGATCCATTCCGAAATTCTCACCTTCCATTTCAGATCTCTTATAAAAATAGACTATGGCATTATTTCCATTCTCTTCTTGTACTAGACTGCACCCTCTATTTCTCAGAGGCCTTTCTGCTATTGACTTTCTTTAATACAAACCAAGAAGGTACTGGGTGTTCCCATATATGATATCCAATTGAATCCCCACCACGCCTCCCTAGTTCCCTTCCCCATGCCTGGCATGTAGTAGTTATCTAAATATGTGTTGAATTAATGGATGATGTTCCGGGAAAGCAAAGAATGCCTCATTTGGAGAGAAATTGGGTCCTGATTGTTTTTTTCTTTTTCTTTTTTTTTTTTGGTTTTGTTTTCGGTACTGGAGATTGAACTCAGGGGTATTCTACGGCGAGCTACACCCCCTGTCCTATTTTTTATTCTTTATTTTGAAACAGTGTCTCACTAAGTTGCAAAGAGCCTCACTAAGTAGCTGAGGCTGGTCATGAATCCGGATTCTCTAGTTTCAGCCTCCCAAGTACTGGGATTACAAGGGTGCACCACCATGCCTGACTCAGGGTCCTAACTTTTTAAAAAAGTAAATCTTAAGTTTTAAAAAGTTTTCATAAATAACAGCCTATTACTTTTTATATTAATTTTAACTGTTTATATAGTTGATTTTATATAAATGTACTCTTAAGTCTGAGCCCACCACTCCCATGTGAATTGTTTAAATTAAAGGTAACATTATACCAAAACACTAAAAAAAATGAAAAATTAAAATTATTTATTATGGCATAGTGTCTCCAAAATATAGTTCTAGAATTTTGGCTTTTGTACAATGAACACAGCTCAATGACTCTATAATAACTTTAGTGCCTCCCACAGCATGTTTTAGTCTAGGTGGTGCCATATTATTGTTTTGTGCATTTTGGTTGTACTTTATATTTGCAAAATGCACGACAATCATATTCATTAGCATTTCCACAAAGCTCTCTTGTGAGGTAGGTCAGCATTACTGAAGCCAACCATAAAAATAAGTGTGCACTTATCAGGAAAATGCTGATGGTATCCAAATGAAATGTCAATGAACAATAATGCACAATATTTAGAACAGTCGTTTCTCCATATACATTTCAGCAAAACTATCAAGACCGCTTTCCGTTTCATTTGAATTTCCAGCCTTAGAAATGAACCTTAGTTTTCAAGGAAAGAAGTGATTATACTTGCAAAGTTAGGATTTATGCTACTATTTAAAATTTAAGTACATAGAAGTCTAAGTTTACCAAGGTAATATGATAATTCATTTGCATTCTTAGCCAGGAAAATTTTCTAAAATTCAGGTTAAGGTAAAAATTAAATTATCTTACGGTAGAGAATCAGAATCACTCAAGTAAATAGATTTGGGAGGGCCTCAAAATGTCCAGAATTTATCATCTTTAAGATCAAATTTTAGGTAGCCAAAAACATTTACCTATCATCACTTCTAAACAGACCAACACAGTTTAAGAATCTGTTCTAAAGGAAGAGAGACTCAGTCTATAAAAGACATAAAAGATGATAGGAGTAAACAGGAACAACTGAAGTGACATTCTTCATATCTATTAGGGATTATATTTAGCTGCATGGTACAGAAACCCAAGATAGAGGCGTAAGAAAATGCCGGCTTCTTTTACGTAGCTAGAGCCTTATAGCGGGCACATGGGTTGGCACCGAGGCTCCATGATGCCACCAAGTACCCCTTCTCCTTGTGTTATGGGTTAGATTATATCCTTCTCTTTCAAATTCATGTGGAAGTCCTAAACCCCTAGTGCCTTGGAATGTGAATGCATTTAGAGATAAGGCCTTTGAGGAGGCAATTAGGTTAGAATGAGGCTGTTGTGGTCCCTAACCAACCTCTGACTGATGTCCTTATAAGAAGAGGAAAGGGATACTGGATACTGAGAAAGATCTCAAGGGAAAGTTCATGAAGAGGAAAGACCATGTGAGGACACAGCTCTCAGGAGCTATCTGCAAGCCAGAGAGAGGCCTCTGAAGGATTCCGAATGACTAATGCCTCCATCTTGGATTTCTAGCCTCCAGAACTATGAGCAAATAGATCTCTGTTGTTTAAGCCATTTAACTCTGTGGTATTTGTTACCGCAGCTCTAGAAAACAAATATATCTTTCAGCTTTCATAGACTCCACATGTGGATTTAGCCTCATTGTTCAAGATGGGGGCTACACCTTCTAGCCTCCCACCTGCAGAAAAAGGAGAAGAAAATATTAAGAAAAAAAGCAACCACACAGGTTATCAAGAAAAGAAGGTTTTCAGTCACTCTCCAGCAGAATTCCAGGTAGCTTCATCAGCAAAGCTGACTTAAGAGAGTTCCTCCACCCAGAAACATGAAAGATGGGATATAATGTGTTTCTTCTCCTTTCCTTTTTTTTTTTTTTTTTTTAACTTGGCATATTGTCATCCCAAACAAAACAAAAGTTCTGGTAGTAATGAAGAAAGGGTGTGAATGGATATTGTGTAGACAATTAACATCTACTATACCAGCTGTTTTGAATGTGAATTATGGAGACACATGGTGTGGTGAAAGAAGGAATACGCCAGTTAGCGACTAGAATGATGAGAGGAAGATCTTGATGCTGGAAAAGTTTGGAGGAGGTTACCAGCCTTCGTGCAGCCTGGGCTGGTGAGAGGGCAAAATGCTCACACCTGGTAATCCTGGCTTCAAGTTCTGCCTTTTTTATTACCCCACGGATTGACTTTGGGTGATCTACTTCACATTTTTCAACTTCTGTTTACTTCCCTGGAAAATAAGGATAATCAGGCTTTCCTTGAATTCCTGCTCAAGATTGTCATATGATTTTCAGGTAGACTCATATATATATAATGCCTTGTGTAGTGGTGACAAAGTAAACTTCATGTATAGCATATTTAAATTTCTCCAACTGCCAGGTGTGGTGGCACACGCTTGTAATCCCAGTACTTGGGAGGCTGATACTGGAGGATCCAGGTTCGCGGCCAGCCTCAGCTACTTAGTGAGGCACTCTGCAACTTAGTGAGACCCTGTTTCAAAATAAAGAATAAAAAATAGGTCTGGGAGTGTAGCTCAGAGGTAGAATGCCTCTGGGTTCAATCCCCAGTACCAAAAAAGAAAAAAAAAATCCTTCAACTATGCACAAGGAGCCACATTTAAAAATGTTTATTCTGGCATTATCCATAATTGCCAAATTTTGGGATATGGCAATTGTCCCTAAATGTCCACCAAGAGAAGAGCAGGTAAATTTTGGTTTATTTTTGTACTGCAGAATATTTTATAATGGCTAAAATAAGTAAAAAAAAAAAAATGACAAGGCTAGGTGGTAAATACTAGCATACTTGCTATACTACTCATTTTGTTTTTCTCTAGGATTAAAATATTCCATAATTTTATAAATTAACAAAAAATAAATGAATCAGCTTTGGGCAGTGTTGCTCAGTATTTGGTGCACAGACCACCTGCATCAGAATCAGTCAGATACTGGAAATGCAGATTCCTGCGATCCCTCCAAGACCGAGACCCAGAAAGACTCCAATCTGTATTTCGAACAGGCCACTATGTGCCTCCTAGAGGACCACTGACACACACTGAGGCAGGAGAAAAGAGTTTGGTAGAAAACAAAATAACACCTGTAGGCTGGGAAGATGGCTCATGTGGAGCCTGGGGAAAGGCTACAACTCCTGAGAGGCTACTCTTGAGAGGCTTGGGCAGAACACAAGCTGCCGCCACTCGACACAGACACAGAGGGGAATCCACTAGTGACAAGCATCTATTCAGATTAAACTAGAAGAAATGGAGAATCCCAAGTATCAGTGGCTTAGACAGCTAAGCCTTGCATTTCTCCCTCATGTGAAGGAAGTTTGGAGGTAGTCAGGTACTATATGTTGTTTTAGTTTTCTTATTTATTTATTTATTTTTGGTACTAGGGATTGAATCTAGAAGCATTCTACCTCCAAGCTATCCCCACAGCCCTTTTAATTTTATTTTTAAACAGAGTCTTGCTACATTGCCAAGGGTCTTTCTACATTGCTGAAGCTGACCACAAACCTGCGATCCTCCAGTCTCAGTCACCCAAGTACTGGGATTACAGGCAGGTGCCACTAGGTCTGGCCGGGTGTTATGTTTTAAATATCCCCACCAAAACTCATGTTGAAATGTAATCGCCACTGTGAGGTATGAAGAGGGCAGAAAATCTGCCTATGGTATTTGAAAGCGGGACCTTTAGAAAATAATTGAGGTTAAATGAGACCATAAAGGTATGGCCCTACTCCAGTGGGACGTGGCCTTATAAGAGGAGAAACCGAGATAGGATGCTCAGTCTGTCTTGCCATGTGGTGTCCTGTGCCGGCTTGAGACTTGGCAAAGAGTCCCCACCAGCAAAAAGGACCTCATTAGATGCTGCCGTCCCATCTTGAACTCCAAGACTTCCAAACAATGAGCTGAATAAACCTCAATTCTTTACAAATGCCTCAGTGTTTGGAATTCAGGTAGAACAACAGAAGACTGGCAAAGCCATCAGGTTTGCTCCACACTGTTGCTCTGCATGCCACGCCCACCTCGTGGCATAACGTGACTGTTGAGCATGAGCCACCAGGACTCCATTGCCACCAGCAGGAAGAAGGAAAGGGAAAGAAAAGGCTCATCCTCTCCTGCTAGGGCTACTTCCTGGAAGCACTGCCAACCACTTCTGCTTACATCTAGAACGTAGTCTCATGGCCATAGCTAGGTAGAAGGGAGATAAGGACATTTTGTTTGTATTCCAGATGGTCAGGTAGCCAGCTAAAAATCTCCATGGAGAAAGGAACAGAATTAGAAAGCAAGGAGCAGCCTCTGTCACACTCAGTGTGTGTCAGTGGTCCTCTAGACCAGAGGGTTCAGGACCTAAACATCCTGCTGAAAAGACTTGGGAAAGTTCCATGAAGACTACAGAATCGGCATGGTGCTGGCCAGGTGGCTTCTGGGTTGCGTGCAGGCTAGATTCTCACTTCTCAAAGAGTGGTCCATGGGCCAGCAGTATTGTCGTCACCTGCAAGCTGGTTAGAAATACAAAATCAGGTCCAAGCTGCATTTTAACACGAATCCTCAGCATGGAGCTTAGACTTCAGAGCTGAGAAAGGTCAGAAATTGGGGTGCTATGTAGCACTGGCTGGAGGTGCGGGAGAGGTCTGGGGAGAATGTGGGCTGGGCCCAGAGATGGACCAGAGAGCTCAGTGTAGACTTGACCCAGGGACCTAAGTGGAAGAAACTTCCAGCAATGGAGAACAGGAACAGAGGAAGAAGAGAAGTACACAAGAAATTTGAAAAGAAAATGGCCTTAAAAACAGAGTTGAAAAGAATATCAGTGAGATGTGATGACCAGGTGGTGGTCAAGGCAAACTAGCCACTTTAGGCCAGGCTCTAGACAAAGAATAGGAAAACAGGTATTCCGCCTCACCCCCCAAGGAAGTGAAGGTCCAGCACCCAGGGCCTCAACCCAAACTGCCTGCGCTCCTGGCCCAAGGAGGGCAGCTTGGGCAGCACCTACCCGCCCACATCCTGCAGAGTAGGCTCAGTGGTGTCCAACATCTTCAGTCCCCACTCAACTCCACGCTGGATCTTCGATGGGTCTCTTTTCTTCCTCCTTACATGGAGTTTATTCTAAAGTGATTTTTGAACCTTAGGCGCTTCTCGGAGCTCATGATGTGCTTTGAAATAAAGAGTACCAACAAAAAAGTAAAAAAGAATATCAGTAAACTACAGATTTGACTGCCCTGTACTGTGGACCAAATGGACCTTAACCTCACAACGCCAGTCAGTGGTAGGAACGGGAATTCCTAAACTATTTCAGGTAAGGAAACCAAACTTTAGAATTACTGAATTGCCAAGATCATATGACATGGTTCACAACAATACTTTGTGGACATAGGACCAATTTCCAAGCACTATTCTATGCATTATCTAATTTAATCCTCATGAGTACTATGAAGTAAACATAAAGTAGCTATCATTTTAATTTTGCAAGTAAGGAATTCCAGGACTTTTGAATCTCAGTCCAATATATTTTTTTCTCCCATTTTCATTTTCTTATTTCCTAACACATGATGATAGTGAAGAAGGGATGAGTGTGTGGGGCTCAACCAGACCTGAATTAACCTGTTCGTGATAGGCCAGGCCGGGGACAGGGACATCATTGACCCTCCAATGGCAACTGATATTGCTATCATTGAAACATTGGTTTTGGTCAAAAAAGCAATTATTTACAATAGTACTTTATTAGAACAAGGAGCGTAAAAGCCAAATATGGAGGGGAAATGGGAAGATACTGCGTTAGAAACGAGAGGAACTCTGAACGATGCTTCAGAGAATGAACTTCAGAGTTGGGCAGCTGGGTCCACTCACCAGGCCTGCTACCTCGCAGAATGGTGGTGCGGGGCAAAGTGGCCAGCCATCCTCCAGCCTCCACTTTCTCCTCTTCAAGGTTGATACTTCACTGGGTAAAGGATTAAATGAGATAAAGTATATAGGATGCAAGCCCAATGCTTACAACAAAATAAATGCTCAAAAACTGTAGCTATTAGTATATCAGGTTATGAATGAAAGATTGGAGTTGGTAGAAGTCAAAGCAATAGTAAGTTCAGGACTAAAATAATCTCTATTAACTGCTTTGAGTGTTTATGAGTTTATAGGCTTTATCAATATTGTTATCAACTTTAAGAAGGCTAATCCTTCTTCCTCAGGCCCACAGTCTTTACACGCTGGTTTTGCCTTTCAATGACACTACATTCCTGACCAATGTTTCCAATTTAGGGACTTTTACATTCTTCTATTTCTCATAAATGTACATGGTAACTCTGAATCTAGCAAATGTGTACAAAATGAATAGTCATTGCTCTTTACCTTTAATGTTTATGAAGTGAGAAAGATCCAAGGGGAAACTCAGATGGACTCTTACTGTCTCATTTATGAGAAGCTTTGGCACCATTTATGAAAGTGACAGATGTTCTGCTTCCTAAAACCTTTTTGTTCCACCCCCCCCCCAAATCCATATTTTTCTTTAGTGCATTGATTTCTTGTTACAGAGCAGGAATGGCTATTAAATATCTTTATTTGGGAGCTTGGGGGTACCAGAATGGGAGAGGGAAAATGCATCAGTACTTACCAGAGAGTTGATGAGGCAGGTGGAGGCAGCCCAAGAGAAGGAAATCTGTATCAGAGAAATGATTTACAATTTGACTGAAGGACAGAGAGATTTGCCAGAGGAGGAAAATGGGGAGCAAATAGGAAAAGCATCCAATCACTGGTAAACCCCTTGATGGATGAGGAAGACACTCTAATTGATGAGAGAGCACTTTCCCCTGTGGCCAGCTGGCTCATCTCATCCCTCTTCTTGGCTTGCAGAGCAGTGGAAATATTCCATGTAACAGATTATAGAATATATGCTAGTGAACAAGCTGGTGCAAACTAATAACAAATTAAAGTGTTCTTTTTTTGTTTTGATGAAGGGGACACTGATTTTTCTTTTGGGGTGGGGTTAGATTTTCACTACCAAAAGGTAGCTGGAAATTGAGTAGACTGGTTACGAACAATGTTCCAAACATCACTTTTCTTAGCAATGCAAATAACACCTCTGAGGTGTATTTATAGGTCCAAATCATGCTCACCTGAATCATCTCATTTTATCTTATGAACACCCTTGTGAGATAGTGTCATTACCCTCATTTTACACTTGAGAAAACTGAGCCTCAGAGAGAAATTCTCTTATGACAGTATCCAAACCTGGGTTTGTTTTACCATACCACCTTTTTTTTTTATTGTTGTTCTTCCAATAAATATCAAGCTGTGGTCACAGTTCCCACAAAGATCTTGACAGTGAAAAATAATTCCAGTTCCAGTAAGAGAAGCCATAACAGTTGCTAGTTAGAATGCAGGTTTGCCTGCATTTGAATTCTGGCTGCACCATTTGCTAGTTGTGGAACCTCCTTTGGACTCAGTGTGTGCATCTGTAAAATGGAGCAGTAATAGTATATCGAGAGTGATAATGGGCATTGAAAGTGCTAGGTATGTAGAGTGCTTAGAACAGTTCCTGGGACACAGAAAAGCCAAATGATGATTGGCTAAGTTGAAATTTTAAAATTGCCTACTTTTAAGAGTATGTGCTAGATTCTTTACATCTAAAATCAAGATGTCAGACAGAGTTATCTTGACTCTTCTGATGAACATAAGGAATGGTTCAGAATTGCCTCTCCATGGATTACAGAAACCCTAATAATCACCTCAAGAGTTCCTTGAATTCCAAAGACTGTCTTGCATTTCTTGATTAGCACAAGCTACAAATGCCAGCTTCTACTGATTTGTTCTCTTTAGGGATTGTTTTGCTGCTCTCCATTGTGTCTCAGAGGTGTTTCACTAAAATTAATAGCCGCACAAAAGTTATCAAGACATTCACATGTGTAGCAAATGTGACTGGATGTTTGGAGGAAAGGGAGGGTTTATATTACCACCTACTATCAATTTAAATTACTTTAAGGTGAATAGCGGTCATTCCTATTCTTCATAAGGCCTTTGACCACATTTACATCTTAGGACCTGGCCCCCTGCTGGGCTCTGTAATCCTCCCCTCACTTTCTTTTCCTCACTGTCTCAAGCCATTTGGGATAAGATAACAAAATACCATAGATTGGGTAGCTTATAAACAACAGAAATTTATCACTAACAGTTCTGGAGGCTGGAAGTTCAAGATCAAGGCACCAGCAGGTATCTGGTGAGAATTCTCTGCTTCACAGATGATGCTTTCTGTGAGTTCCCACATGGCAGAAGGGGAAAGGGAGCTTCCTCAGGCCTCCACACAAAGGCTCTAATCTTTATAAGGGCAGAGTTCCCACGACCTAGGCACCTTCCAAAGCCTCTACCTCTTAATACATCTGCAGTAGGGACTAAGTTTCAACATACAAAATTGGGCAGAATATGCACATTTTCAGAATATAGGACCTACTATCTCCTTCTTTAAATTAACCTAGCTAAAGACCACCACTTCAGCCACACAAAGACTTTGCTGAAGATTTGAAAGAGCCTTTGTAAGGACTTCTTTAAATTAGTGGCCAATGATTAAACTAATTCTCCCTCTGTGTATGTGGGAGGAAGTTTATTAAAGATACATTATTTTAATTATTTCTCATAGCAATGCTGCAAGATAGGTCTGATTCTCCCTACTTTATAACTGGGGAAACCAAGGCTCAGAGAAGTTAAAGGAGCATACCCAAGGCCATCTAGTTGGGAGAGGATGAGAAGAGTCAAGGCCATGGGCCGAATAAGTCTGACTCCAAATCCCTCAGTTTTCACTACAGCACACTGACTCACATGTTATGCTAGACTTGGGAAGCCAAAATGTCCCAAGGTGGTGGCAGAGATCAGAGAAGCCACACACAGTTCCTCCCTGGACCCTTCGTCTTGGCCACCCCTCAGCTGTGCTCCTGGCTACCAGCTTATCACAAGCCTCCATGTGTTCATACATGGTAACCAGACCTGCGCCCAGCCTTCCAGGTAAGATCTGACCAGCACACCAGAGAGCAGAACCCCTGCACTTCATTCTTAACTCTGGATTTCTGGTCATGCAACCCAAGGTCACTATGGTTCCTTGAACCCAAGTTTGATTGCTGGTTCATCCTAGGCCTTCAGCCAACAGAAACTCCCACAATGAAAGGTCTTCTCTGAGCTCTGAAGTCAGTCCCAAGGTGAATCCTTGCTTCACCACTTTCAGCAAGACCTTGGACAACTCAGCTTTCTATTTTAAGTACCTGTTTCCTTGGTTGCACTGAAGGAGACAATATTACTTAGCTCATAAGGTTGTTGGAAAAATTAAATGAATTAATGCATGCAAGATGATGATTTTGTACCTGGAACACTGTAAAGTTTAACAAATATCTGTAATAATAATAAATGCCCATCCTCTTCCTCACCCCCAGACAAATCTGATCTCTCTACCATGCCAACCCTTCCCCCACCCCATTATTGGGAGGCACTCTCCTAAAGCAAAAGGCCTTGCCTTTGACTAGAAACCCTGGATTCAACTAGGCATAGTGGTGTAGGCCTGTAATCCTAGTACTTAGGATCATAGGTTCCAGGCAAGCCTCAGCAGCTTAGTGAGACTCTCAGCAACCTAGCAAGACCCTGTTTCAAAACAAAAAAATAAAAATAAAAAGGGTTGGGGGATGTAGAAAGCCCCTGGGTTCAACCCCCAATACCAAAAATAAAAAATAATAATAATAACTAAATAAAAAGAAACCCTGGATTTGGTTTTATCACAGGCTTGCTGTATTACCTTGTGTTCCCTTGGGCAGATGCTCCACCTCTCAAAGCCTCAGCTTCTTATTTCTTATGCATTTACCTCACAGCATCGTCATGAAGATACTTAAGGCAGAAATGAAAAGAAGCTCTGTATTTGTTGATACCTATTTCCCTTCCCTTCATAAAGGTGTTAATGAATGCTTTTAAAGCACAGGACTTCTTACTAACCTGTGTTAAAATGCACACATTCATTTAGGATTTATCAGATTAACATTACTCCAAATTGCTTCTCTATGTTCAACTTTCACATTTTTCCCCCTTCCTGGGACATATTTATCTGTCCATGAGTTTTGAAAAAAGCTATTCATATTAAGATGAAAACATAAGACTCCCTATCCTTGCACATCACAAATTTCCTCTTATTCATTAAGAAAGAATCCACACCAATTGACTGCATTATACACTGTGCTGAGCAAAGGTGGAGTTAAAAAAAAAAATGGAAAGGGTGCTTTGAGTCTGTTAGCCCTTTGGAGAAACCATCTACACATTTAAACTTAATGCTGTAAAGCAGTTATGTGACCTTTCAAAGAAACCTAGAAAGATTCACAATGTTCACTCAGGGACATTTGTAACTTTGAAGGTAATTCTCCTGAACAGCATTCCCTGAAGGCAGACCCTGTTTGAAATGGAGGAGACAGGGCATTATGGAATTGAAAAATATTAATTTGTCACCTAAGTATTATTACCACCACCATCATCATCATCATTATTGGCACTGGGGGTTGAATCCAGAGGCATGCTACCCCCAAGCTATACCCCCAGCCCTTTTGCTATTTTTTTTTTGTTTTCAAACAGGTATTGATGAGAGTCTTCTTAGGTTGTTGAGGTTCTCCTCGAACTTATGATCATCTTGTCTCAGCCTCCCAAGTACTAATTTTAATACTGCAGGGCCTGGGGATCATCCGGACTAACCCCCACGTCTAGCAGTTAGAGAATACTGATTCCAGAGGGAGAAAAGATGTGCCAGTGCCCGGCAGTAACCCCGAGGCTCGCAGCAGTCTCGGCTGGCTCCCAAGTAGCCTCGTAGGAAGAGAAAAATCAGGAGACGTGTTCCTTCTTTTCTGAAACCTGGTCGTTAGGCCGGGCCTGTCTCTCTGGCAGAAACAGGAACGTTAAGTTTGCGCCCACGTGGCTTTTGGGCTGAGCGCTCCTTTCGGCCTCCAATCGGCCTCGCTCCTTTTGGGAAAGAGGGATATGGGGAGAAGGACAGAGCCAAATAGGGGCCAGCTGTGGGAGAAGGGTGTGTGTGTGTGACAACAGATGAGGGAACGGAGGCGAGAGGTAATGGGGTGTCGGGAGCAGGATGACAGCTGAGGGGCCTCAGTCGCCCCGCGGGAGTTGCGATTGCACCCAGCCCAGCCAGAACCCAGAAATTAGGGCACGTCCGCAAAACCCACACTCTTCGTTTCGGAGTGGAATCGAAACCACCAAAAAATAAACCCAGCTGCAGCGGGCGGCCCGCGGCGCGCATGCGCGCGGGGCTCGGAGTTCGACCTCGAGTTACCCCGCGGCGCGGCGCGGCGAACTAGGTGAAAGGTAACTAGAAGACGCTGCTCCGGGGGACTGTCCCGGCGCGCGTGCGCTGGGCCTCCGAGTTCCTGCAAGTCTGCACTTCATGGAACTGTGGGCATGGCGCGAGCTGCGGCAGGAGCCATGGCGTGCGGGCACCCTGCACATTTGGAAACTTCTGGTCACCCAGTCCTCTTTGGGGGAAATGAGATCCAGGCATTGCAGGGAGAGAATCAGTTACTGTGTGCCTTTTGTGTGCCTGGCATGATGCTGGGCGCTTCTGCTTCGCTCTTTTAATTCTCAGGACCCTTTGAAAGAGTTAATGTGATATATATATATCACATTATATATATATATATATTGATATATATATCATTAACTATGTGATATATATATCACATTATATATATATATACACACACACACACACACACACTCTTTCTCTGTCTCTCTCTCTCTCTCTCTCTCTCTCTCTCTCTCTCTCTCTCGGTAGTGGTACTGGGTTTAGAATCCAGGGACATGCTTCCTCTGAGCTATCCCCCCAGCCCTATTGAATTCCTTTTTTATTTTGAAACAGAGTCTAAGTTGCAAAGGGCCTCACTGAATTGCTGAGGCTGGCCGCAAACCTGCGATCCTCCTGTCCCAGCCTCGCAACTACTGGGATTTCAAGCATGTGTGTCACCACGTTCACTGGCCTCTCCTTTACCTGAAAAAAACGAAGGCTCTGCAAGTTCACGTGACTTGCCCAAGGACATCCAATCAGTAAAGGGCGGTGTCCACGAAGGATCCTCAACTCAGGCTGGGGTTCTGCCCTAGTTTGAACCTGGTATGTGTAGTACATGTCGCAAGACACCCTTTTAGGCATTATTTACCTCTATCCTTACCTGAAACCTGGGAGGTGCATACTGCTACCATATCATATTCCTTTTGTAGGTGGGGAGCCAGCTCAAGGAAGTTGTTCTGGGCTCACACAGAGACTAGCAGAGATTTTTGTGCCTTCATTTCAGAGGGATAAAAAGTTAAAAGTGCAAGGTCACTCCATCCTGCCTGCCTGAGACCAATGAGACTTCGAACTCCACAGGACGAGTTGCTCATGTCGCAGAGAAGACACAGAAGTTCTCATTCTTGGAAGTTTCTTTTAATTGCAGGTTTTCATTAGCAGAATTACTGAGGGGCCAGCCCTTCTGGGAGATAGGGGGTTGTTAGCTTATTGAGGGCCAGGGCAGAATGTTCTGCTCCCAGTTGAGCTTGGTGTTTGTTGGGTGCTCTTATAATTGGACACATTTTCAACCCCAGACTCAACAAGGGAAGCTGCAACCAAGGCAATGGATGAAGTGACTGCTTGTCTGTGACTTTTTCTTTTCTTTTTTTTTTTTTTTTTTTTTTTTTTGCGGTACTGGGGATGAAACTCAGGAGCATTCTACCTCCGAGCTATACCCCTAGCCCTATTTTTTATTCTTTATTTTGAAACCGAGTCTCACTAAATTGCGGAGTGCCTCACTAGGTAGCTGAGGCTGGCCGGGAACCCGGATCCTCCGGTCTCAGCCTCCCGAATGCTGGGATTACAAGCATGCGCCACCACGCCCAGCTTGTGACTTTTTCTAGGTGAGGGCTCTTGCATTCATTCTGCAAACACACCTAGCATTCACATGAAATGTAGGAAGCTGGAAAACAAGAAAGGTGCTTCAAAGGGCAAGAATGCTTTGCTTCTCCTGAAAATTCTGTTCTGAGTACTTGTCCTGGTGTGCTCAGCCTGCTGTACCAAAATGCTAGAGACAGTCATTTCTCACAGTCTGGGCTAGAAGTTCTAGTTCATGGTATGAGCTTATTGGTTCCTGGCAAGGGCTGCCTTCCTGCTTGCAAACAGCCATTTTCTCACTGTATGCTCATATGGCAGAGAGAGAGAGACAGACAGACAGACAGACAGATAGACTTAGTGTGTCTTCTTATATGAGTTCTAATCCATTATAAAGGCTCCACCCTCATTACCCTCATTATCTCATTAATCCCAATTACCTCCCAAAGGGCCCACCTCCTAATCATCATATTGGACTTCAGCATTTGAATTTGGGGTGACATATTGAGTCCATAACAGTCCTAGACATCTGGGACTCATCATAGTAGAAGCCATTTATTCCCTCTCTCCATCAGAGTTTCCTATGAGGCAAGAAGGACATCGCCCAGGGAAAGCAAAGGGCCCTGTTCACATTCCTCCCACCTCTGTCTACCGTGGGTGCTTAGTCCCTCAGAAGCAGCTCTCCTCCTCTCCTGAAGAGGCCTCTACCCACACAGAGGCGACTACCCAAAGGAAAGTGTTAGGGAAACACAGAAGGCTCCAGAGAAGCCAGTCAGCCCCCTCCACCCTCATCTCTTTCCAAGAATCCCCTCCCTTGAGTGTCTAGTCAGGGAATTGGAATGTGGTGCCTTGTGCTCCAACTGTGTGGCGGCTTGGTGATTAAGACAAAGGCTGCAGTTGGCTGTCTTTGCCCTAAGGTAACCCTGCCTTGCCTCCTCTCCCTGAGGTCACCAGGGGAGATCTTATGCAGCCTGCCCAGGCTGTCCTGATGCCTCTATGAGCTGCCTGCCTGGCGGTGTTGGCAGGAAGAAGGCTGCTTGAAGACTGGCATCATTACCCTGTTGAGAGTCTCATGTGCCCAGAGCTTTGGCCACAGTGGGCCCTGCACTAGACACCTGCACTTGGATTCCCCCGTGAGCCTCCAGAGACCTATGCAGTCCCCATTTTGCAGAGAATAAAACTGAGGCTTTAGCCGGGCATGGTGGTGCATGCTTGTAATCCCAGCATTTGGGAGGCTGAGACCAGAGGATCTGGGTTCGAGGCCAGCCTCAGCTACCTAGTGAGGCCTTGTTTCAAAATAAAGAATAAAAAATAGGACTGGGGGTGTAGCTCGGAGGTAGAATGTCCCTGGGTTCAATCCCCAGTACCACAAAAAAAAAAAAAACAAAAAACAAAAAAAAAAAAAACCTGAGGCTTTGAAGAGGTTGATTTCCCACATCACTTAACCATAAAAGGCACAGCTGAGATGCAGGTTCTTTCACTGCTCTGTGTGTTTAGATCCAACACCCTCCAGAGAAGCAAGTTCTTATAGCTGGCTGGGAAAGCTATCCCTCGGTTGGTTGTTCCCTTTCTTCTTTAATCAGCTCAGGAAATTTACAATTAAAATGTAGAGTGAAATTCCATGCCTCACAGATGGTTAAATCATGTGTGACTTTATCGAGCAATGAATGAAAGAAAGTGGAGAATAAGGTTGGGGGAAGTACCTAGAACTGTGCTGGGCACATGGTACATACTCAAAAAAATATTTTCCAAATGCTTGACTCACCGAAGAAGAATAAATAAAAGTATAAAGAATGGAATAATTTCAATATGAGATACAAATCTTTTCCAAGAACCACTTCCCAATCTTTAGCTGACTATAAAGTTTATAGTCTTATTGGAGTTGGAAATTCTTCTTTTTGAGCTATGGATAAAAAAAAAATTGACCAGTCCTGGAAAGTTATTGGTAAAGTATGCAGAAAATGGATGCTAGCTGGGCATGGTAGTACACACTTATAAACTCAGTACTTGGGAGGCTGAGACAGGAGGATTGCAGGATCAAGGCCAACCTCAGCAACTTAGCCAGGCCCTCTGCAACTTAGTCAGAGTCTGTTTCAAAATAAAGAAATAAAATACGGGTGGAGGTGTAGCTCAGAGGTACAATGCCCTAGGGTTCAATCTCCAGTACCCCCCCCCCCCACACACACACATACAAAGAAAGTGAATGCACCAAAGCCCAGGTCCATATTCCCTCCCTGTTAAATTGCTTCTCATGGGGCTTCTTGTGTGTAATTTATGCTGCTGGATTCCATCATTAGGAAATGATTTTTATTCCAATCAATAAGAACTAGCACTCTATGAGGCATTAAGCAGGGTAATACATAAGATAGGACCCCTGCTTCCTTGTGGGACAAACATAAAGATTTGGAGTCAGATCCCTGAATCCTTGCTCTGCTTGAGTGTATATTTCAGCACAGTATTTACCCTGGCAACCCTCAGTTTCCCCATATATAAAATGGGTGGGAAATTACTTCATGGGGTACCTTTAGGGATAGTAAGCAAATTTAGTAATCTGTGATATATAAAAAGGGGGTAGCTGATAAGTAGCAAGTGCTTTTAATTTAATCTATAATTCAAAGAGAATATGGGGGGGGGGGTTGTTTTAGCCAGGTACCACACCTCATCCTCTCTAGGGAGAGGGAATGAAGTACTTGGGCAAGATAGAAGGATCCCAGGTTTGAGGCCAGCCTCAGCAACTTAGCAAGGCCCTCAGCAACTTGGTGAGACCTTGTTTCAAAATAAAATAGGGGTAGAGGTACCTCAGAGGTCGATGCCCCTGGGTGGTTCAATCCCGAGTACCACACAAAATAAAATAGTGTTGGTGGGGGTGTAGTTCAGAGGTAGAACACCCCTGGGTGAAATCCCCAGTAAACACACACACACACACACACACACACACACACACACACACGGAATGGACGGTTGTACATTTGAGAATCCTGGGCTCAAGAGTTTCCTGGTAGCATGAAGTTTGGTGGGACAGAGAAAGGTTTTCCTGCACAGGAACAGTAGGAACTCAGCTTCTTGAGCCTTGTGCCTGAGCTTTGGGCCTATTTACCTCTTCTCTGGGACACAGCTGTGTCACTTGATTCAGGTGGCTGCAGGGGAAGGAGCACCCCTGAGCAGCTGAACCCCATGAGAACTCTGCCGCCTCCCTGTGCTCACCTGCCGCCGCCCTGCTCAAGTCTATCTGGATGCACAGCATTTACTGAGCCTCTGTTGGATATCAGGCTCTAAAAATCCAGAATGGGCCTGATCCAAATGTAGAATTTCTAAACATAGAATGATCTGAGAGTTTAAGAGCAGAGGACCCTAGTACACTGGGGAATGAGAAATTCCCCAAGAAGATGCCTTTGGCTGAGATATAAAACATCTGAGCCTATTTTGCCCAGGACAAAAGAAGAAAGAAACAAACATGGGTTTACACCTTTGGGCAAAAATAAAACAAAACAAACCTGAATGAAATCCCACTCTGGACACATCAAATGCATTCTTTGTTTGGCCCAGAAACTTTGGATAGCTAGAAAAAGGGAAAACACTAGGCAATGCCTCTGGGTCATCTTTCAAAGAAAGTGAGGGGGAAGGCTCTATTGCCTGGAGTTTGGCTTGTTTACAAGCTCTGAGGCCTTAGCTAAGTTCCCTTCCTCTTGTCTATAAAATAAGGACTCTCATGCCTTACAAAATGTTGTGGGTACTAAACAGGAAGATGATGGTAGAGATGCCAGGGACATGATAAACTCTAGAGAAATGGCAGCGTACTCCTCTCCCATTCCGAGTCACTACTGGATTAGAGGTCAGAGCGAAGCAAGGCCGACCTCCTTTGTTCGAATTTAGCTATCAGCCTCTTTTAATATCGTAAATCTAAGAAACCTTCAGAGCCTCCTGTTAGACCCCCCAAAATGTCTTTTTTTCCTTCTTATCCACAGAAAAACTTGTGCAGTTGTTGGCCTGTTGGGACAAAAACAACTGCTAATTAAGCATAACCCCATTCTGTCTGAAGACTGTAATTACCGTTCCTTGTAGACACTTGAGACTTCCCTGCTCCCAGGGGAAACCCGTCAGAGCCCAGGCTCCTTAAGGTGGAACCACAGAAGGGCTGGGATCTTAAAATCTGTCCGCAGAGGATGACTCTGGTCCCCCTGGAAAGTTGTTGTAAATAATTAGTGTTGAGCCCCATTTTTTTCGACAGGCCTTGTGACCATTCCAAGCACAACAACACAGAGGAAAGCCAAACCTCTGAGGCATTTCCTAAATAATCCAAAATGCTGATGATGTGTCCGTTGAGGAAGGACCCAGGTTTAACCTGGCCTGCTCTTTATCCCTCTTTGCATTTGAATTCACTGTAGTGAATGTACAAAAATCGTGCCATTCCCCTTCTCTAAGCCTGTGTCTACACCTGGAAGCTGAGAGATTTGGATTAGCCAATCCTCAAGCTCTCTTTTAATTATTAATCCCCCTGGTCTGGATGTGTAGCTATGCTCCCTGCCGCTAAAGGAAGGGGAGTTTTCAAACTAGGAGTCAATATTTCAGAAACTTCTAAGAAGACTTGTAGAATAGTGACATACAATGAACATTGAGCACAGACACGTGCAAACATCAGTCATGACTCAATAACGAAATCTAATTCATAAACAAATGTACTTGATAAAAATTATAATGTTATTTAGTTCTTTGCCAACAATTAAACTAATTTAGTTTTTTTGTTTTTTGTTTTTATTTATTTACTTATTTATTTTTCCATGCATTGAGCTTATTTTTTAAAGGAAGCAAGCAAAGACAATATTGTGCCAACTTCTATTAGGGGAAATAACAAATTTTGTTTGCCTTTCCTCACATGTATGTGTATTAGATAAGGAATACAGTAAAGTCAGTAGCCAAGAAGAACAATGAGCACTTTTATGAATAAACTGCTTTACATGGATAAAACTAGGAAATGGTAGGGTTGCTTTAGTGGAAATAGTTGGTGCCCTGCTCAGATTTCCTGTAGCTGTAATATCTTTGTCCATGTGTCCTTGTTGTTCCCCTAACATAGATTTCTAGATGTGGAATTACTGGTCAAAGGAAATGAATAGTTTTAAGACTTATAATAATACAGTATTACGTTGCCTTCCCCGTAGTTTGTGAAAATTTACAGTCCCACCAGCGATATCGATGAGTATTAGCGAGTCCTCATCAGCACTGAGTACAATAGACTGTTGGCATTTGGAGGGTTTATCACTCTCAAATTTCCACTGCTCAGGATCTTCCAAGAAGGCCCCTGACTTGATGTGTGGTATTAGGTGATTGGTTGAGACAGGTCTAGGAAACTGTCAGCACTGGTCTGAGGACGTCACTTAGCATGGTGTGAGTCTGGCTGGGGGCTCTGTTGGTAGTCACTGTGGGAGCTCTGTGCAGGGCCTGGCTGGCTTCGTCCTCGGGAGACCACTTCTCAGCACTGCCTCCATTCCTCAGTGCAGTACCAGACAGCAGATGTCAGCACCCATCATCATCATCAATGTTTACATTCAGGTAAGCTCATGGTTTATTTTATTTTAGTAATGATGTTATAGTATACGGTGACTATTCCTATGGCAGAATTTATTTTAAAAACCTTATAAATTACATTAGTCTAATACTTAAAGACTTACTAAGGATTGTAGGGGGTTACTTCCATTTCTCAGTTATTCCCAAATGCATTTTCTGGAGGAAGTTTTGTGCCACAGTGATATCTGATGATTTACAATTTCCAAATTCTGGAGACACATTCTGTACAGATGTCAAGAGTCTTCTGTCATTCCAAAAGAAATAAAAAGTCAATACTTGAGTACTTTCAATTTGCCCAGAATCCATGACAATGAGTTAATGTTCCTCTCACCCCAATACTGGGGATTGAACCCCTGAGTGCTCTACCACTGAGCTACATCCCCAGCTCTTTTTATTTTTTATTTTCTGATAGGGTCTTGCTAAGTTGTCCAGGCTGGGCTTGAACTTGTGATCTTCCTACCTCAGTCTCATAGGTTCTCGGGATCATAGGTGTGGGCCACCATGCCCAGAAAGTTTGTGCTTCTGATATCCTTATGCTATGTTTGTTTTGTAACTCATAATCCAGGTCCATTTGTGACGTTTAGGGACAGACTTCTAACTAGTCCAATATATACATGATCCTACAATCTGAGAATTCCAGGGTCTAGTGCTGATTTTGGCCCTGACTAGCTGAGTGTCCTCAGACAAATCACTTCGCTGGATTTCAAGTTCCTTGTCTTTAAAAGAGAAGTTTGCTCTCAAACAGTAATTCCCAACCTGGGATCCTAAAACATCATTGGAGTCCTGTGAGGTAGTAGTGAGTATTCACAAGCTAAAATACTGCTAATGATTTAGAAATCCTAATGGAAATATGCATTTATCTTACATTAGGTCTGACAGGATCACAAAGGGTGCTCTTGTTTGGGCTATAATAACGCAGAAACCCTGAAACTGAGTCACAAAGAGCTAAAGGATTTGTCCCTGATTGTACAGCTAGTTAGTGATGAAAGGAAGACTCAACTTCAGGTAATCTGAGTCCAGAGTCAATAGCCACACTGCCTACTACTAATTCTAACTACTGCCTACTAGTTGAAAGCTCAAACTGGTTAGCAGTATGTCTTTAATCAAAAGAAGAAAATGAAATGTTAGTAATTAATGGTTGATTATACTTTATTTGGTAGGCAAAAGTCTTTCAGAACCTCCAGTCTACAGAGAGGAAGCGTTTTTAAAGTTTATTAAGAGTGGAAATGTTTGACCAGAATTGGATTAGAAGATAAACAAATTTTCTCCTAATTCTAATTTTTTATGAGATTGAGGAGAAAATATGGATATTAAAAAAAAAACTCCATGAAACATCACACAGAGGGGTGCATTTATATCCCAAGAGTAATTAAAAAGCCATTTCTTTGCTTAATGGTGCAAACAAGTTTAATTTTTAAAACTGATAATCAGATGAGATCCACTGGACTTGACTATTAAGAAATTCTAAAGTCAAAGCAAGAGGGTTTTAGAAATACAATTTCATGGTTGATTTTTAACACATTAATATTGTGCTGGAGAGTAATCACATCCAGTTCTTATATAATGACTATCAAAACATCTGAATTGTTTTTAAAAAACATTCTCCTCATTCCTTATAGCAATCTGCATATTTGGTAACCAGAATAAACATGGTCAATGTGGAGTATTTAATAATAAGAAAGAAAAAAAAATACGGGCAAGGACTGTCTTATTTACCTCTCTATTAGCCATTTCTAGCATAATCCTGGCACATGGTCAAAGCACAGTTAACTTTAATGAGTGGATAAAAAATTTACCAAGGCGCTACTGGACCCTGGCAAAATCTCTATTCAGCTGCCCTATATTCATAATGTAACTTTAATATAATGTAATGCCGCCCAAAGCAATTAATCTTAAATAGCCATGTGTGGTAGTCCAATTCAATTGCTGCTAAGGTGAGACAACTTTTTAAAACTCTTTTTTCTGTGGGAACGACAATCCTATTATTTTATTCCAATTTTACTTTATCTTTTCATCAGCTCTCCTAATCCATGGCCTGCTAAGAATTTATATTATGTTTTGCACATAAATCGTGACTTAGATTTTTATCTTGACATCCTTACTGAAATAGAGAGCCCCAAATTAAAAGTTGTGTCATGAATTAATTTTTTCAACTGTCTTCTATTTAGAGGTAGGTGAATGACTTCTAATAACCCCAGATGGATTTTGACAAAGAAAACAGCCAGCGTCTCTACATTGTGCAATGGGAAGTGGTTTGCTGAGCAGGCCTACACAAAAAAGGTCAAAACTGTATTGTACATTAGATGTGTGAGTCATATCCCTTGCTCCTTGCTCAAGAATTATATCTCAAACAAATGATGGAATGCATGGGTCAGATATTGCTTGGGCTTTGGAGATGAATAAGATACAGTTCCAGCAATCATATGACTGGGACTATGTGAGGCAGTGGGAGGGCAAATCAAAAAGAAAAGAGAGGAAAAAAAAAAAAAAGCTTGCAAAAAACTGTGATTCAAGGCAGAATGTGGTCAAACCACTGTAAGTTTTCACCAGAGGGAAAAATTATTTCTAGTTAGAGAATCAAGAGATGTCATAAGAGAAGGGTCATGAGGACTGGAATTCCCACTTTCTACAAGCATTTGTCGAGTTCTGCTGCTTGCCAGACTCGGGCACTGGGGATTTAGAGATGAAAATGGCACATTTTTGCTCAGAGAAAAGCTCTCAGCCTGGCCAGAAAAGAAAAAGTAATAAAAAGAAAAATCGCAACCCACCCTGGCAAAAACTCTTTTAGGAAAAAGAAGAAAAAGTGGCCAGAGAAACAAGGATGGAGCAACTATTTCTGCCTGGAGACCTTGTGAAGACTTCTCAAAAAAGGGATGAACCCGAGTTTGCTAGAGAATTGACTTTTCCCCATCCTGAGTGAAACAGGTGTTGTGCTTGGGGCATTAAAAGCATTATCTTCTTGATTTTCACAATCTCCCTGTAAGACAATTATCGAATTTCCCATTTGCCAATAGGAAAATGACAGCTCAGAGGCTCAATAACCTGAAAGTGCTTAAAGTCATAGAACTAGGAAATGAAGCAATGGGAATTAAACTCCACCCAGATTCTTTCAGCTTGTCTCCAGTTGCCCAAATGAAAGAAAAAGGAGCTAGAAGAACGGAATTTGGGGCCTGGGCTCACTGGTAAGGCAGTCGCTTAACATGCCCTTGGACCTGGGTTCAATCCCCAACATAGAATAGAGAAAAGGAAAGGAAAAGGAAAAAAAAAAAAAAAAGGAATTTGTTCTAATAGCTTGACCACACGCCCGGAATTAGAACAGCCAACCTCTGTTTGAGGGATAACACACAGTGCTCTGGTTTAGATATGACTTAATTGTGTCCCCACAAAGGTTCATGTATTGGAGGCTTGGTACCCAATGTGGCCCTATTGGAAAGAAGTAGACCCTGGTATGTAGTCCTTGTGCAATCCTTTGAATTCTCAGGAGTAGGTTTTTATACAAGAAGCAACCCTGGTCCCTCCCATCCTCTCTGCTCCTACTTCAGGACATAATCAGTCACTTCCTCTCACCTGTACCGCCACCATTGCTATCTGCAGCCAAGGGGCGGCCCTTGCTGAGCCTGCTCTATGCTATGTGGACTTTCAGTCTCCTGAACTGTGAGCTGAATAAACCCTTTCCCTTCATAAGTATCTGTCAGGTATTTCATTATGATGATGAAAAGCTGATTAGTGCAAAATATAGATTTTCTATCTTGTAGACTGCTTAATAGTTCAGAATATAGTGGTGTAATTATAATCATGTATGCATATGTATGTATATATACCATTATACATATATCATATACCATTATATGCATGCACACATTTTCTGTTGCATATATGGCAGACAGATAGGCAGATACACATACACACACACACACACACACACACACACACACACACACACACACACACAGAGTCACATAGTTATATACCAGTTTCCTTGAGGTAAAGGATTTGATTGTTTCCAAAATATTAATTAAAAGCAGCCAACACCATTGAGAGAGAAAATGGGAATAGAAAGTTATGAGGAAGAGGAGGGTGGCTATTTTAGACAGTGATAAAGACCTCCGTCTGAAGAGGTGGATGAGCATTTAAGGTCATTGGGGTTTGGGGGTTTTTAGTTTATTTGTTTTTTGTTTGTTTTGCATTACTGGGGATTCTACTCAGGGCCTTTCCTGTATTAGGCAAGTGCTCTACCACTGAGCTACATCCCCAGCCCTACTTTATTTTTTATTTTTTATTTATTTATTTTTTTTATTTTTTTTGCGGTACTGGGAATTGAACTCAGGGGCATTCTACCTCCGAGCTATACCCCCAGCCCTATTTTTTTTTATTCTTTATTTTGAAACCGAGTCTCACTAAGTTGCGGAGTGCCTCACTAGGTAGCTGAGGCTGGCCGCGAACCCGGATCCTCCGGTCTCAGCCTCCCGAATGCTGGGATTACAAGCGTGCGCCA